>VXBU01011680.1:1237187-1396863 GCA_013400315.1 Bombycilla garrulus
AAAACAAAAAAAAAAAAAAAACCAAAAAAAACCCCAAAAAAACCCAAAAACAAACAAGGACCTTTGGTCTCATTTTGCTCCTCTTTCCTGCCTCCTCTGTGCTCTGTGCACTGGCACTCCAAATTGCACTGTCTCCATGGTCAGGGATGGCAGCTAACAGCAGCCCTGTCTAACGGGTCAGGAACATGGCAGAGGTATTACAGCACAGAGGCACATACACCAACTCCCCAGCCCAAAAGACAAAGGTAGCAATCACGAAAAACCCCCAAACCCTGAGGCTTAGTGACGCAGCAGCTTTTCCACAAAACCAACAACTCCTGCAGGCAGTGTTGTAACGAAAACTCAGAAGATAAAGGAAGAAAACTTCAGAGTTATTTACATTCTTCATGGAAGATGTGCCAATTTTAACGGCCAGCAGGTACTCAACAGCCAAAGCAGTAAATACAGTCAAGATTAATACAGTCAATATAGTGTAACTCAGTGAAACTCCCTGTGATGCAGGAATACAGGGCATGCAGTGCCTGAGGAGTTCAGCTTGAGGCCTCTTATGCACAGGAAAGAAACAGCTAACATACCTGCACAGTTGATTTCACCCAGCCTCCCAAGGAGAAAATTAACCTAAACCTTTAACTTTGTGTACAGCCCATTTCCTTCTGTGCCATCTTCTCAAGACACACCTACACACTCTGCAGAAGAGTAAATCCCTTTTGCAACAAGACTGACCCCCCCATACTCCTTGACAGAGCTCAAAGGTGAGAGTGAAGCTGGCTTACAGCTGGAGTGGCTGAAGCAACAGGCATTTGTTGCTTAAACCCTACACGAGGTGTTTTGCTCTAATTACTGTCGGAGCCCACAGGGGGTGAACAGCAGCTCCCAGCCTAGTGTAAAATGGCAGCCCCTTGACTTGGAGATTAAATTAGCTATTGGGTGTAGAGCAGAAGGGAAATGGGCTGGTGGGGGAGGGAGGAAAACATGCTGGTGGGAAAGGAGCCCTTGCCTTTCCTGTCTGATCCTAGCACCTTGGCCTTGGCTCTGCAGTCCTGCCAGCCCCAGAAAATTTCTCTTTATCCCCTCCAGGCTAGAAAAGGCTTTTAGTTGCATGTGGCAGTGTTTTTTTTTTTTTTCTAAAAGGCAAAAACAAACAAACAAAACAACCCCTAAAAATCCAAAACACTACAACCCCAGACAAACTTACAAGGTTTATAAGTAGTTCAAATCCTGGGTTATTCCTACACTAATGGGGCTTGTCTGGTGTTACTGAGATCAGACCCTGGCCACTGGTTACAGAGAACACAATGGAATTTGAAGCCTAATTAACAAAAGAAATGCCTCCACCTGTCTTTAACCAGCCCACGTGTTTCCAATTGGGCTTACAGCCACAAATGGATAAAACTGTGCTAAACAACTCTGAGCACATGACAGAAAAATAGCCTCCTGAGTTATGAGCCAAATCCAGATGCTCAAGGGACCACAAGAATCAAAACAAGACCATGCTCAGGGATGTAGATGAGGGGGAAAGGGAAGGATAACTTTGCTGAGAGAAAACCTTAATACTCACCAGCCTGGTTAGGTGTAAATGGCAGTGGTTATGAGGCTTGGGGTAAGATATTGGTGACTACCTCAGCATGAAGGGGTCAGGGGAACAGGCTTCTCCACAAGCCCTTATCTGCAATTAGGACTCTCATACAACTTATTACGTGAAACCTGTGCACTCCAAAGCAGCACAGCTGTCTTGTCACTGCACACAGCTAGGCATTTCAAAGGAAAACATACAGGAAATGTCCAGTAAGTAACAACAGAGCCAAGTCAGCAACATTTTGCTCCTCAAAAGAAAGTTGTCTCTCACTTTGGAGAAAGATAAAAAATCCACCAGCCATCTGCTTTTATCCAAGGGCTGTGGTATGCACAACAGCACTGTATATTGACTGCCCAAGTGTGGCCCTTTAGACAGCTTTGGTGACAGATTGTAACAGGCCAGCTGATACCTCCTGTGACCCTGAATCAAAGGGGTTCACAGGCATCACTGCTGGGCCAAGTTACTCCACTTCTGTAGTTGAAATGTAAATGTAAGTAGCTAATTACAACCTCTTTTCATCCTAAAACAAAACCTTTCACGCTTTGACCTATAGTTGCTGGCAAGCTGCTGCTGCTAATTATTTAGCAATGGTAGCATCCTCCAAAACTCGTAAAAATGCAAGGAGAATTTGGATAAAATTTAGGGTCCCTGTTGTGTAAAAAGTCCTTCCAGATGGATTATTTGCACCCAGCCCTTAGGTGCCCCCAGGGACCTGCTGTCTCCTGGAGACAGGACAATCAGTGATGCTCAAGAGAAACAGTGATGCCTAGTGACACTCCCCCAGCTCAGGCACACAGATCAAATCAGGCTTGCTTTCAATGAAATGCCCTGGGCTGAGCCTTCTGGAACTTTCTAAGTCACTGATGAACCAGAAATTTATCAACTAGCTCTAGCTCTCTGCTTCCCCCCAGTAACACAGATGACTGCCAGCCACAGCCTTAGCCCCAGTGTTTAGGGACTCTCCAAATGTTTCAACAGCCACTTGCATTTCAGACAGGGTCAGTTCTGGAGCCCACTCATGGCCTGCACAGACAAGTAAGATGGTGCTGCTGCACTGTGTGGGTGCAGAGGACACGTTTGAAGCCCTTGTAAAGCTCTTGTATGGAATGTGTTCAGTTCCATAAGAGTCTGGAAACTTGGTATGAGAGAGAACCTTCTCTCAACAGCACAGTCTGGGAGGGCAATGCCAATCCTGTGCTGAGGCTGAATATTAGGGAGGAGAAAAGTGCACTGTAGCACTGGCAACAGTCCTGGCCTAAGCATGCCATGATCACTTCAATTATCACTGGAACTTTTCTAGCTCTAATTTCTATTCAAACAAATTAAAATATATTTTGCGAGCTTTAAGACTGTAGTAAGTGTACTAGATCTAAACCTTGTGATAGATATTTTCTATAAAACCTATGTCCAAAAATCAACTTAAAAAGATGCAGTTTCTGATACGAAGTCACATGTCTCTGGAAAGATGGAATTAGATTACTTTGGAGATACCACACTGCACCCTGCATCAAACCCTGTGAGTGCACAGGATGGGAGGCAGCCAACCCAGTGAACAAATACAGTCCAAAGCTGAGCACAGGGAAGGAGAGGGAAGGAGAGGGGTGCGTTATGCCTGGCCAGGTCCTGGAAAGGAACATTAACTACATGATCTGCCAGGGGCAAGTTTGGGATGCAGCCAAGCTTCTCAATAACCTCGGTTCACTGTGCCATGGAATCTGAAGCATGCTGTGCTGGTAATCAAGGGTCATGGGCACTGCCAGCTGTTCAGGCTGTTCAGTTCCTGCCCTCACCTCAAGCTGGTGACAGGAATGCCAGGACTGCATTTACCAAGGCTACTTCTAAAAGGGATTATCAGCTCCAGCTTTCTCCCCACAAAGGCTCTGTGTGCCAGCAGGCCAGTCCAAGGAGACAGGGGCTGCTCAGCATTGTTTCCTGCTGTAAAAGGGAAATGTGCTGCATAGCAAAAACAGGGGTGTTAGTGATGCACTCACCTTTAAAGTGCTGAATGCACTGCCTGGAGCTGGTCATTGTGCTGGTTATTAGTGCCTGCTTGGAAACCTAGAGGGAAAGAAGAGCTGTCTTTTTCCACAAAGTGAAAAGGAACCATTAGCTAGGAAAAACAGGACTACTCTCCTGAAGTCTTCCTGGGAGAAGAAAGGTTTCTCCCTTGAAAACATCAGCAGATGTACTTCCAAAGATCAAAGCAAGTCATAAGGCTGTGTCTCAAAGCTCTCCTTGCTGCTACTGCCCCTTTTTCAGCCAAACCTACAGCCAATCACACCTGTCCTGCCCGTGGCCATGGCTCCTTGTGACTTAGTCATAGATGCAGATGGGAACACACCTCCCTGCCAGCAGAAGCAAGCTGGTTTGAAAAGAAAGATTTCCTGAGAAGAAGGGAGTGATGAGACCTCTGAGACAGCCAAGACAAAATCTATAATGGAGCAAAAGGGGTTAGGATGAAAGTGGACTAGGAATAGGATACTTTAGAAAAGAGGAAGTTGTAAAAACAAAGGAAAGACCAGGCATAAAGAGAAGGACAGAAGAAGTGGAGAGGGCAGAGAAAGGAGATGGGGAACGTGGAAAGAGGAATTCAGTACGAGGAGATACATTGGCATCAGCCTGGGAGGCAAGTTGTGCTTGCAGAGATGTTGAGGGATCCACACGGACTACAGCAGCCCTGCTGGTAATATGACAACCACACCTTGACGTCCAGATGTGGAAACTTCTCAAAAACCTCCCAAACAGACACACACTCATGCCTGGAGTGAGGTATTTACCAGTGGAAGCATACCTGTGGTTGACTTACAAATAAGGGAGGATAATTTGCTAATTATTTTTATTATCATAATTAATATCTGTTCTGAAGTAAAATTAATTATTGTGAAATTTCTAGTGTCTCCTGCCAAGCATATAGCACAAACACTGTAGGCACAGAATGGACTTCTTCAGAATTTATCTTTTTGTTAAGTTACTAGTTTTTGACCTGCAGTCCACTTAAGAAAAATCTACTACCACGCACATAAAAAAAAAACCCTCCAAACCAAAAAACAACAAACAAACAAAACTCAGAAGAAACCCCAGTCAGCTTTTTGTTTTACATAGTAACAGACTATTGGGATGATTTTGCCTTAAATCAAGAAAAACACATGCATTTCAAACCTCCATGCTTTTAGCATTAATTGAAATCTTCTATGCAGCTTGCAGTGTGCATGGGGGGAGATCATCAGCAGAAGAGTTTATCAAGCCTGTTTTAAACGTTGCAGAGATGGAAGCTTTAGCCCAAGGTACTCAATCTAAACAGACCTGAATTTGGCTTCACATACAGATCATATTAAAGCACAAGTTCACGTTTGGCTAAGAGGAGAAACAAACAAAACTTGGAAATGGAGAAGGGGATGGCTTTGAAAATCTCAGACTGGAATTTTCAAAGTTACAGTGTACCATGGTTCAGATGCACCATCCCATTAATTTTAATAACTACCTAAATTCCCTAGGAAGCTGGGAATAACTTCAAAGTTAAATTCTTCTTATATTTGGATACTTCCTTTAGCTGACCTGGGTTTGTTCTTTCACTGTGAAAAGAGAGGTGAAAAGCGAGATTTCTGTTCAGATGGAGCTCTGCAAATTTCACTGCCCCAGCTTGCTGTGGCCATCATCACTGCTGCCCTCTCTCCCACACCCTCATCTCAAGCCCTCTCAATCGCTATTTGTTTGCCTTGCTGCTGACAGAGATTGTACAGATCACTTGGGACAGGACAGTAAATCATAACTATATGACAAGCTGCTTCTGACAACAGGTCCCTCTTGTCCTGTTCCTGGAACTTTTTTGGACTTTGTTTTATGTGTTTTTGTGGTCTGAAGTATTCAATAAATCTCTTTGAACCTTTCAGAGCCTCCCTTTGTATCTCACTCACACACTTCTGCAATTACCTGTTGGACTGGGAAGGTCCAGAACTGACAACTCACTTTTAGCCTGGCTACAGTTACTGTATCATCTCACTAGCCAGCTGCTCATTAATTTTCCATATTAAATTTTTATGAACAAAAAAAAAATAATTGAGCAGCTACAGAAAAGGCATAAAGAGCAGATGCATAAAACCTTGAGCTCAACACCTTTCCATTTGCAAAAACATCCTTATAATTCCTGCTATTTTAAACAAGTTCTTCCTCAAAGAAATATAAACACATTAAAACATAAGAGCTCTGTGAGAGAACCTTGCAGAAGTCAGGGACAAAAAAAAAAATAAAAAAAACACAAAAAAACCCACCAAAAACAAACCTGAAAAAAAAACCCCAAACTTTGTCTGAAAAGTGAAAGTGGGAGGTTGCAAACTGAAGGGGTTATTGCGTTAAGCAGTTCTCTAGGTAAAATTAGAAATTAAGAAAGTAGCGTCAGCAGGTGAGCAATTGTGTTGTGCATCCCTTGTCTTTCTTGGGGTTTATTCTCAAGCTGTTATCTCCCTGTTCACTGCAATTACTATGATTAATTTATTTCAATTATTCAACTGCTCTTAACTCACAGGTTTCCTTTTTTCTGATTCTTCTGCCCATCCCATTGGGGGATGGAGGATAGAGTGAGAGAGCAGCTCTGTGGTGTTTAGTTGCCAGCTGGGGTTAAACCACAATACTGCCCTAAAAACAAAACTGAAAGCTCAGTTCCACCTAAGGATCATTCAAGAAATATTGTTATCAATACTTACATACACATTTCAGAACCATGATTGTAAGTTAATTTCATTACAATATTTACTCTTTAACAATCTTTGAAATAGATGAAACATATGGTTTACATATGATTCACATCCTTGAAAGACATATGTAATGTCAGTCATTTGAAAAAGTCTTATCCGATTCCATAACATCCAGCAGTACATTAGTAACATGTGTTCTATAATTTTTTCTTCTGTTTTAATCACATAAGAAAATGCATTAACATAGTCTTAAGAAAGGGAACAAAAGTCTCATGAGCTTAAAAATCCAAGGTAACCATAAAGCAGCGACTCTGAAGAGTGAAAAATGGTTTCTAGGCCTAAAGAAACAAAACTGACAAGTTGAAAGTGCTTTCAATTGAAAATGTGAAAAACCTTGAAACATAGGAGAAGCATTTTGTTTCTTAATATATACAGTTAGACACCAATTCACAGTGGCTTCTGTCTTTCCTCAGAAAGGGTTTAATTTTTAAATACTTCTAAAATAAAATAAGATCCCAATTTAAATATTTAAAGTTCCATGAAAATAGTACTGCCCATTTCATTTAAGACTAAAGGACACCAGGGCTTCCCTGGAAATTAGCTGTTTTCCAGTGAGATACTTTATGAGAGTAAATACTGTGCAGACATCTGGCAGGACAAACACTTCCATGGAAAAGCATTGTGAGCCTACAGGGCAACCCACACAGCCAGAAGTCCTCCATAAGTGTGTAGATCAACTCGGTAGTAACTCCACTGCACATATGTGGAACTCCTGAGCTAAAGAGAAGAGCTTAAATCCCTGAATTCTGTTTAAATCAACAAACACTGTATTAATAGTTCTGTGATGCTTTTCAAAAAAATCATCTGTGAACCAAACATTAACAACACCTCCCCCAAAAAACAACCAATTATATGGCCCAGCAAGCTTTTAGATGCAGTATTTTCTAAAACAATGACTTATTTCTTCCCATGCAATAAATAATTCAAGGTTGTCATCCTTGCATCTAAAGTCTGCTCATCTCAGAAATTTTAAGTATATCAAAAATCACTATGCAAAGTGAATTGAAGAAGTTGCCACTTTAGCTGAGGGTTGTAAAGTTACAGATAAAATGGCACTGGCTTCCATGAGTTGACTTTTCTGAAGCTTGCTACGTTATAAGAGCATTGCATTTAGTCCAGGAGTGGCACTGGAGAAGCCTGAGTTCTCTGAGAGGTAAACTTCCACAGAATTGTTTGTGAGCCGAGTTGAGTTCATGGTTAATTATCATTTGGGCAGATGCCATCCGCATTTTGGCCATTAAAACAGCTCAAGTAACAGCATATGCTTCTGGCAGAGGGCCCTGAAGGGTAACAGGGATACCACCAGGTTGAAATGAATCACCTTTAGAATCTTAGCTGAAAGCTCGCTGTGCAGTTCCCAAAATGTGGGGATCTGCACTGGCACTCTTCTGGAGAACCCATCTCCCCTGCTGAAATTATATTCTTCCCTTAAAGCAATGCAGAGCCTCAGCCCGGCCTCTGATGCTCCAGGGGCTGGTGGGATATGGAGGCTTAGGAGCTGCTCTACTGTAGCAGTCCCTCTTCACACCCCGTGTTCGACATGTTACACTGAAATAAAACAGCTGTAAAAGCTCCCTATTCACAGGACAGTGGTGTGAAGTCTTTGCTGCTAATTACTGTTTCTTAAATGGAACCATGTTGGCTGAAAATCCCCTGAACTTGAGAGCCAGGAAGCCACAGCTTTCTTTGCCAGAGGAGTCATATAGAGGAAGAAACGTGCCTGAGCAGAGCAGCTGATACACTCTCCAGGGGTGGCCTGGAGCTGTATCACCTGAATAAAAGGGAAGTGTGGCTGGCATAAATCTTTTGAGACCATAAGCACTTCTTCTCATTTTAAAAGCTCTATCTTCTAAAAGAGAGGCCTACAGCTATTCAATCTTAGCCAGGGCGTGCTGCAAGTCCACAGTGGGTGTGGTGAGGGCAGTAACAGGACTGCTCCTTAGCCTCACAGTTCTCCCCACTCTGGAACAGCAGGTCTTTCCACAGCCATCATCCCAAGTACTGACAGCAGCTGCAGTCATGCAAGGGTCATTCGTCCCAGTACCAGCCTCCCCCTCTATCCCAGCTCTGTCCTAGTCCTACATCTTAGTTCTTGTACCATATCCACAGCTGTAAAGCAGAGGAATTCAGGTCCTGCATTTCTCAGGCTCCAGGACCCACCAGCCCAGGGATACTTCAGCATTTAATGAACTGCTTTCTCTTTTGACAGACATGTCTCCAGACAGGACAGTTTTGACTAGGGCAAAGATATTCCACATATGTTTTTGGTTAGGATCCACCCCATCCCAATATATTCCCTGCACTGCTTTATGCCGTGTTACACAGGGTCAGCTTCTAGATCTACGTGTAACATGACAAATCGTCAGTGACAGGGCTCAAAGCCCCAGACCAACAGAAAGGGAGGCCCATGCTGCTCAGATCAGGTGTCCACAGACAGCTGCTCACTTGTCACCTCAGTGACATGAGAACAACATGTCAGGTTTCTGCCTGTTGCAGAGTTTTGACTTCACTTTGATAAAATGATCTTTCTCTACTAGCCAGGATGGCCACAAGGCGTTTCCAAGACGTGTCCATATCACCATTGCCCTGATGCTCAAAACCAGCTGGGCGTATGGAGAAGCATGCGAGACTTAACGGGATGTGGCAACCACTCACAAACAAATTTGCTGCTGCCTACAAGGCACAGTGAGTGAGCTGCTAAGGATCAGTGCCATTGCTGATAGTTATGCTGAGAGGCTGTGTACCCTCCTGACCGCCTTGGCAGCAGCGTCTGAGCTTGCTTTTATTTTCAGGTCTGTAACGAGAGGCTGAACCACAAACAAGCTTCAAACCTTACCTAAGCTTTCTTGCAGTGAGCTCATCTCTAGCAAGGGGCATTGTGGAAGTGCTCCCTAACTGCAGACACATTCACAGTAGCCATGAGTGATCCAGAACAGCCTTGGTACCACCTTAAGCTGCACTAGCTATATTTGCCTAAGGAAATTGTGTATTACGTGACCTCTGACATACATGTGCTTGCCTTCTCAATTTCTATCCTACAGGTGGGAAATCTGAGGCACCAAATAACTCTGGGATGTCTTGTAGGTCCTCCAGAGAGCAGAGAAATCTATCTGCCTTTACAGACCCCCACCCTGTACACTGCCAGCACTATCTCCACCAACCGCACATACCAAAGCCAGAAACCACAGGTGACCTGTAGAAGGGAAGTGCTAAAAATGAACTCATTCCAGAGCAGGAAGGGGACAAGGCCAGCATGCAGAATGAGCTCAAGAGAGTTACTGGAGGGAGGAATAACACAAGGGATTGAAGCAGGTGATCTGTCTCCAACTGGGCCACTCTTCAACAAGGAGTATCTTTGCAGTGGGGAAGACTGTCCCTTTCTTTTCTGTGCTGTGGTGCTCAGCTGCCCCTGCATTTTGCAGGTGCACTCAGCTGAGACTCATCCCAGAGCCCTGCATTCAGAGCACATAAAAGCTCATGCCTCCCCCTGTGCCTGTGTGTCACAACAGTGTCAGCCATGGCACCGATCAGAAGTGAACTACAACAGGGCTATTGCACAGCCCCCAGCATGGCTCTGGCCTGCCAGCCTCTGAAAAGAGCTTTAAAAACATGAATGAGCTACTTCTACAGGAAAGCAAAGATTCAATACAGGCTGTATAGTTTAGTATTTGCAATATTTTTGCCTGCAAAATAGGATTCTTGAAAGAGTGCATTTGACTTGCTCAAAACAATTTCTCTAAACTTTTCTATGCTGAAAGGCTTCTTCTAGTCTTACACAAGCAGGACCAGAATTAAAATTTGGCCTGTAGCCTTTCCCTCAGGACTAGCTGGGCTGCCTGCTGTACATCTGTAACATAGACTGTAACATAGGGGCATTTGGATCTCCATAACCCACCACCTGGTAGCTGTTGAAATCACCCTGTTTCCTTCTATTTAATACTTGCCTTTTTAATTTTTTTTTTAAGAAGTTAGGCATCTAGCCAGATTAGGTTGTTCAGAATTTCATAGCAGTGAAAAAAAAAAGCTACTAGAAAGGCTGAAATGCTCTTGGCCGTGTCCTGTCAGACTAAATCCAAACCTCATCAGTTTTCAACAAGCCTCTGCGAACACATTCAATTGATATGAAATCAAACAGACAAGGACGTTTTGCTGGAGCCAGTTGGTTTTGCTGAGGGAAAATCACACCCAGCTCTAACCCACAGCCACACTCTGCAGCCAGCACAGCTATTTCAGTCACACAACCAAGCACACACACAGATGCCTTCTCTCCCGTTAGGCTGCTCAAGTGATGGTCTTAATCCTGGTTGCACATCAGATTCCTCCAGGAAAGAAACAGCTACATCTTGAATTGTAAACTGTGTAAGGGCAACTTTAATACAAGATTTGCACTTTTTGAGGGAGGTTTTGCCTTTGTTTTTAAAGAAAAAGGTGACTGTTCGGTAAACTGGGAAAGAGTAATTTTAAGTTTTAAGTTAGTTTAGAAGAGAAGCTAGGCTTCTTCTACGATATAACATGCCTCTCTGAAACATGCAATGTTATACAGTTCCTTGCCCACCTAGAATTTACCTGAAAAGAGCTGCTATCTTTTGCACAAAATTAAGAGCAGACTCATTTTTCTGAGGGGAGGTACAAAGCCTACACACAGATACATAGGTAAGAGGAGAGGGACTACGTGTATGTTATTTACAGAACAGAGAGGAGGGGAGGCACGCAGGACAGAGCACAGTGCTGGGGGTCAGCTTGGGAGAAACACTGACAGCACAGATGGGTTTGGGACATGGCTGGTGCATTGCAAAGGGTAATGTGCTCATAAACAGAATACCCAGGCCAGTATCTGCCCTCCCATGCATATTCTGTGAGCAGCTCCTTCCTACCCTGCTCCATGCCCCAAACACACAGACCAAGGAGACCATTTGGCAAAGCAAGGAACCCAGCCTGTCCATAGGGAATCACCATCTCCTCATCACTTCAGAACACCAGGATCCTGCCTCCTGCCACCCCAAACAGCTCACAGAAACAGCTGCTGCACAAACCCAAGCCCCCTGCAGAAGCACATACCTTGCCAGGAAGCCCTCACAGGTCTCCAGGTTGCACAGAGGGTGTAGGTCCCAGCAGGATGGGTTACCTCATCCAAGGGCCTCTAGATGGAGAGGAGCAGACTAGAAGGGCACGTGGATGTGCTTGGGGCTGTAGGTCTGGGACTCTCCCTCCCTGCAGAGTGCCCTGTGCTGAGGGCAGGGGAAGGGCCCCTTTTCACCATGTGTGTGGGCTGAGCAGGGCATGGAGACCCCCCAGCTGCCACCCACCCGCAGACACACAGCCTGCACAGCTAGTCCTGCTGCTGAAGGGCAATTAAATTCCTCATTAGCTGTAATTAGCAGGCACCTGACACCCCTCTACAGAAGCGCTGCAGCAGAGGGGCCTCTCCTGGGTAGGAGAGGGCCAGTGGGAAGTGAGTTTTTGTGACTTGTTTTATGACCTCTGGTATGTCTGAGCTCCCTTTGACTGTGCTGGAGCCCCACTAGAGAGAGCACCTGTGAGCAGAATCCTGATCTGCATCTCTCCACTCAGCTGGGAATCCCTGCTGATTTCAGCAGGTTGTGGATCAGAACTTGCCTGAATAGGCTGGGAATAACAGCCAGGCAGAGCCTCAAGCTGAGCTGCAGCCACGAGCACAGGCTGTTCTGGGGGCTGGGGACTGCGTGCTGCTGGCTGGACTGAGAGCAGCTCCCATCAGTGATCCCAGCCTCCTGCGGGTGCCTCTGTACTCTAAAACAACATATCAGCCAAGGTCTCCAGAACTCTCCTTCCCTGGAGGAGATCTCTTGCCAATCATCCCATCCAGACAAATCTTCCAAGTAGTAGGAGCTTCAACTCATATAGCCAAGGTGGATAAAAGGTTATCCGGGGAAAGGAGACCTGCCTTCACCCTTGTAGTCAGACATGTTATCCATTGCACTGCTGGTCCTAAGGGATCAGGAAATATAATTTTCCCAACTTCAAAGTCAGATAGAATGGGGTTCCTAAGTGGGCCACTGCCCATTTGGTACAACTTCCTTGCTTCGACATCTGTGGGTGTCAAACTGCTCTGTCTCAACAAGGCTGTTAATGTGAGTGGTCCAAAGGACCATGATTATTTTTAAGACAAAATTATCCTGGGGATGAGTGAAACCAAGAGGCTGGGTAAAATCAGAAGAGAGGAAAGCTTGCAAGTGTACGCTCTTGTTCTTGCTTCACTTTGAATTGGTTTTACATGGGGCTTTGCTAACTGGGTGCAAGACTGTGGGCTGATGCTCTTCAATTCCCAGCCAGTGTTGTGTTGTTTCTCCCTATGCTCTCACCAGGCTGGTGCTGCTGCCCGAGTAACAGCACTGCAACACAAGCAGGAGAAGATGGCAGGGCAAAATGTCACTGGGTGGCTGTGCTGCTTGGACAATTTTTCTTTGAACAGCCAGTAAGACAAATGTTCACTCTGCTTTTTGCAGCAGAAAGGTTTTGGATTCTCTTAAAAGCCTTCCCCAATCAGCCACCAACCTGTTTATTGTATGCCCACATCCTTTGATTAGTTCTTAAGCACCAGGCCTTTTCTTTGCAGCACATGAGCTCCCTACAAGCCTTAATGCATTTATCTTCACAGATAAATGCTAGAGAATGGAAGAGATACAAACTTCCTTGGACAGAGCAGATCTTTTGATGCACATCACTTAAATCCTAGGCCAGCCGTTAAATCCCTCCAATGTTTAGTGGTCTCCAGCTTGTTCTTTAGGTCATTCATTATTTATAGTATGTGTCTGGCTGTATAGTATTTCATTACCACTGGAGGAGGATGACAAACAGAGTCAGGAATCTGTGTCCTCCTTAGCCTCAGAGACACTGCAGAATTTCAGACTCCTTGCAGCTAATCCCATGCTCTTTTAACTAATTTGTAAACTTTTTCCTTATAGGAGGAGAAAGGATCCATCAATGTGATGTACAGGTCCTGCAATGTCAATGTGTCATATTGAGCCCGCAGGCTGAATATAGAGAAAAGCTCATAGAAATCAATGTATCATAAAAAATGTCATTATTTCTAGTTCACATATTATCTCCAGCAGTGGTTCTTGCTGCAACTTCACAAGAGTAAAAAGCCCTTCACAACTGGGTTCTTCCCACAAAGCACCTACTCACAAAGTTGCACCATGTGTCTTAATGTGATAAATAGTTGAGCTCTCCAATTCTTGCAGTGCAAAGCAATCAAAACCTCTCAGATAAATTTTTGGAGCATGCAGCTTTTCACTGCAACCTCTCTAATTTTTCAGTTTCTTTAAATGCAAGCCCCATTTCAAAAAGTCCACAACAAAGGCTTGGAAGGGGAGGGAATATCTTTTATTAGACTAAATTACATAGCTGGAGAAACTAGACGAGCCTTCAGTTAGTGAAGACTAATAAAAGATACTGCTTTTCTCCAGCATCCCTGCCTTGCTTGTAGCCCTAAACCACCTCATATTCAGCAATTCCAGTGCCACAAAGAAAGCATAGAAATCTTAGAAAGGCTGAACATCTAATCTGTACTGCCACAAAACAGCATTATTATGAGGACTGTGCTGCCTCGGCTGGTTTGTTGTTGTAGGATAGCTCCCCAGTACTAGGCAGCTCCTATTTCTTCAATATAAATCACCACTAAAACCATTTGTTTGAGTTCAAAACCAACAATGGTGTACTCGATTGCAATAAATTAGTTATGTAGGGTAACATAGAGAAACACCAAAAACTACATTAAGTCAAGGGGAATAGAGTAAATGTTTTGATAAGCTGTTGTCAGAGCACAATGCAGCTATTTTTAAGCTATAGCTTCAGTCTTTGTCTGGCTACAGATACTGGGTGAGTTTCCTTTGCATCTTCCTGATTTGTCTTCTCAGGCTTCAGAAGTTAGAGCTGGGGTACAACAGCCTCCCACCTTCAGGCAAGTTTTGAGATACAGCTGCCCAGGAGCTGAGACCCTGCAGTTCTCTTTCCCAGCAGCTAATGCAGCACCTGGGGAACAACCTAATGCCAAAATATCACATGTACAGAGAAAAGCATTTCAGGAAAGCACCACTCCTAAAGAGAATGAAGCAGACTGTAAATCTATCCAGCTCAGCCTCCCCTACAGCTGGGAAGGTCTCTCACTTCAGATTCCCTCCATCTGTCTTTTCAGCATCGATCTGTCACCGCAGAAAGCTGCTGACAGACGGCCCTGATTCACTCAGCCATGCAGGAAATCCCAATAACCAATTATCACTGTGCAGGAATTCATCTCACAGACAAGCATCCCTGCCTACCAGTGTCTGCAGCTTAATACAACCAAGCATCATTGTAGCAGCACTTTTAAAATTTAGTTTTAAACAAAATTTCAAAAATCAGCAGCGTCATGACCTCATGTACTCTGCCTTGTTTTAAAACGCTAGTGGCAGCTGCTTGTGCCAGAGGGCTGGGAATGGTTTGTTCTTTTTCCTCAGGAAAAAACCCAGACTTTGGAGAAGGTCATAAAGTTTCAGTCAAGAATAGACCTGCCCTGTATCCTTCTTGCCCAATATCTTGTTCCCAAGAGCAAGACCTGGCGAACCAGTGGACCTGGTGAAGCAGCTGTGGGATGATCCCTCAGTAGCTCACTCTCAGTAATTAGGATTTCTTTACCTGCTGCCATAACCATCCCAGCAGACTTGCATGAACACAACCCTGCCCACTGCAGCTACCCCAACACCAGTGCCAGAGAGCAGGTCCTGCCCTTTGTGCTCCTCCACAGCAAGGGAAATAAGTTGTGCCAATACAAAAGACATCATGTCCTTGACAATAAAGCTGAGTTGATGTAATTAACACAAAATTACATCTTTACAGAAATCTACTGACCCGACTTCTGTGAGGAGACCCGGACATGGAGAATACCTTTATGAAAATCAGTGTCTAAAAGTACAATGAGTGAAAAAATTATGTTCTGGATCAATTATTTACACGCTACCCCAAACCCCATATCTTCAGACCTGTTAAAGAAAGGATATTTATTTTACAGTTAAAGAAAGATACCAGGAGATACAATAAGCTATTTCAGACATTAAATGAAAGCATTCCTGAATGCTGAAAACAATTGTGTACAGAATAAGCACAGAGAAGGAGCCTTTGAGAGTCCTGAATAAGAAAATAAATCTCTCTTTATTTGCCTTGGAGAGTCCGTTTTTTGATGTCAGCTCAGCTTTTCTTTGAAACCCTACCATCAAGTTTCATACTGCAAAAGGGAAACAGAAATGTTTATTTATCAGCAGAGAATCACAAGCCACTCTCTGCCCAGAATGGTCTCTGCCCTCTATATAGCTGCTGAGATGGCAAATACATCTCCTAATCCTGGAAGATGGTATTGACCAGGATAAAAAGCCCCAGCAGCAGTTTGCAAGCCCCATCTGTATGTGGGACACCCAGAAGGATGTGTGAAAATATTCAAAGCAAAGGGTGACATGGCTTGAAATTGCATTTGTCATATTCTATTCTTTATGAATATAGAAATATAATTTTTATTCCTGTTCCCTCACCTAGCATCATAGGAAAAATCACTATATTTCCTGAATAACTGGGTGGGAAAAAGACCATTTGGAATTAAAAACTGGTTTGTAGTGCAAAGGTTAAAAGATAAAGATTTGTCATCTATACTTTCAGTGCAAAAGCAGCCTTCCTGTTAAATCCTTGTTAATTTCATAATGTAAGAGGCACCTAACAAAAAAAGCCCTGAAAAACACGGTAAACTTCTTGATTACCAGGAGGCTACAGCCTGTTACAAGCTCAGTATTTCCTTAGTCCCTAGCCAGAGTACCCCCACCCTCATCATACACAAACCATGCAGAGAGGTGAACTGTCTCCACAGTGAGGTGAGCTCTCTCTCCTTCAGGGGTCTGAAGCTGGGAGTGCAGGGACAATGGGTGGGTGTTCTGTGCTGCCCACGCCTGGTGGTGGGACACGGGCTGGGATCTCTCACAGGCTGCTCTCAAACAGTGAACCATCTCCAACATGAGCTGGATTTGGGCTGGTTCCTAGAAAGAAAAAATCAAAGGGGCTTGCTCACTGTGTTTGGATTTTCTTCAAATGTGTCTTCACAGGCAGTGGATATATTTTGTCATGGACTTGTTAACTGCTTCCCTTCTCCCAAGGACTGGAATGCCTGAATGTATAATTTTCCTTCTACCTTGAAAATGTAATTTCCTATTGCCACCAGTGCCAGCAATTCTTGCTAATGCTTTCAAGAGAGCCTTGCCCCTCTTGCACATTTCTATGATTTTACAATCCCTCCCAGTTAATGGCTGTCTGTAGTGGATGGGGAGCCTTAACCAGGTGGTTGATCAAGGCCATTGAGAGTTGCCCAGCACTCAGGAATCTCTGGGCACTGTTCCTGGGGTTACACAAGGGGCAGTGCAGTGAGGGGCCTGGAGAAGCAAAGGACACAGTCACAGCCTGGGATACAAGCACGGAACTGCAGCAGAGGCTGCAGCCCATTGCACCACTTGTACAACATGGGAGAGAAAATCCCAGCACTTCAGCTGATGCCTTCAGACAGATCCTCTGTGCTGAAGCAGTGCATTCTCTGCCAGGAATGTCCTTATGCAATTTCCCCACCATCCCAAACCCTGGTGCCTTCAGCCAGCTCCTTGTTTTCAGAGATTGGTTTCAGGAAAGCAAGATGCCCAGTTTAAAATCGCAAACTGTTTTGTGCAGGTGATTTCTGAAATGAAAACTAAATTATCTCCCCTAAAATGAACTATTAATACTGATATTGATCCAGGCTCTGAGCAAATAATTGAATATACTTCTACTATTTGGATGGCTAAATATTTCCAATAAAGAGCATTATGAACAATGCATGATATGTTTGCTTTGGAGGAAGGCTCGAGGATTTAAAGCTCGTGTTAGAAACATTAGCTGCTGTCACTAATGTGACTTGCTGACTTGAATGTTTATTTTTTCTGATTTTCCCCCCATTCCCTCCAATTTTTCAATTAAAACTTAATCGCCTGCCCACTCACTCACTGCAGAAGTGATAGGGAGATTATAAGCTGTCATAAAAACCTTCTTTGGTCTCACATTTCTCTGTGGCAACACAGAGAAAAGGTCAGTTCTAGTGCTGGCCTACACATTAAGGCACACTTGTGGCTTGAGGCCTTGCTGTAGGAATGTTCATTGGGTGTTGGGTGGTGTGTTCATGTCCCATCTTGCTTCAACTTTGCCTGAGTGTCTTCTAGTGAGCTGCACTGCCATCCCAGAAACAGAAACCAGGAGCCAGCTCCTGGGTGACATATTCCTTGTACATTCCTCTGAATTTGATATGTTCATCTGATTTTATGGCTTATTTACATATGTTGAATTAAACTGGGTTTGTCTCTGTGTATGTGAAATGAACAAAGAACAGCAGACCTGTGTCCCAGCTGAGCAGCTTTCCAACTGAGAGAAAATTCTGCAAAGATCATCACCTTGAAAAGCAGGCTGAGTAGGGACAGCACAACAGCACAACAGCAGAGACTACAACAGCCTACTGCTACTGCATTCATTTCCTTAAATGAGCCTGTAGCTCTAAAATGACCAAGGACTAGTTTAAGCTTGTAACCGGAGCAGTGGCTGGAGGGAGGCTGCAAAGGCAGTTTGTGTATATGTACAATGATAGCAGCAAGAGAACAGATTAGATAAACAGAAGATCATTCACAGCATCATGTGCCTCACAAGCTTCTCCTGGCAGGAGATGTATTGCACCCACTCCAAAACAATTAGCCAGCCTGACAAGCAGGGAGTATTCACTGGGGGTAGGTAGCAAGGGTGATTTGCACTGAGACCCCTAGGCTATCAGAAGAGCAGGGGCCAGGGTTTTTCTGGACACTTTTACAGCCAGCTGTTTATTTTTAAGATTAATTTATTGTTCTTGGTGGGTGTGGTACTTTAGCAGGCTAAAAGAGATGTTGTGAGTGTCATCTTTACAGGAAGAACCAGGGAGGAAATTCTGGCCTCCCTGGTTTACCAAGTGGGGTGGAGGTCAAGAGTTTGGATAGACCTTGTGCAGACAGAGCAACAGGAAACACCACAGAGATCCTCTCACAGACACATGGGGTATGAGCTGCCATTCCAAGTAGGCATACACATCTCCTGCCTGCCAAAGGGAACAGAGAGGCTCTGGAACAACATTTTCACTCCATTGCACTGTAAATTAAGAGAATCACACACCTGCAAGGATTTTTTTTTCCTCCCAAAACACCAACACTGGAACAGTCTCAAGGCTTTTCAGAAATAAAGGGAAAATTCCTGTGTTCCTCTTTCATCTGTAATTTTGGGGGAGGCAGATTTTTCAGAGCCACCAGAGTCGGTTCTGAGACAGAACTGTAAGGAATTGCTGAGGCTCTGAGGCCCCAGGAAATGTTTTAGAGCAGTTTTTTGCTCCTTAAGCTCTCACCTACTTTGTACAATCCCAGATGCAGCCCTACTGAACTGTTGCCATTCTCACTGGCTGGAACTGCCATGTAGCTGGGAAAACCCCACACAACAACCAGCTACCCAAACTATACCACAAGGGAACAGGGTGAGGGACAGACCCTGGGGAGTGTGCAGTGCCCTGGAGAAGATCACAGACCTGTTGGAAGAGCCGCAGAGTCCTGGTGCCCACTGCCCAGGCATGGTCCTTCCCTTGCTCCTGGTTAGCTGCTGCCTGGGCTGGAGGAGGGGGTAAGGCAGCATTTACCTGAACAACAGACTCGTGAATACAGCTGCTCTGTATCTTTGTGAAAAATACTCCTTGTCACCCCTTTTAGCAGACTGTTTTCATCTGGATCCTTTTGGCATTTCCAAGGATTACCCAGACAACCAGATGAAAAATGTTTGCAACCACTTTCTGTATCTGATTGGTTTTCCTCATCTGAGCCTGGTCTCTTGGAGCCCATGGCATTGTGCCTATTTCTGATTGGAAGGCTCAAGGACTTTTAAAAGGAGAGAAGTAAAGTGCAGATAATAATATTTTTAACCTTTCTGCCAGGTGGTGTTAGCAGCAGGAACTGGCAGAATGACAGTGTCTAGAGTTTCAATTTAATATAACTAAAATAAATGGTTCTAGCCTCCACCTAATACCTTGCCCTCTAGAGTTTTAGGTATGCAGACTGTAAATCCCTGATCACCTTAATTCCTGTTATTTTCTGAGCCCAAAGTTTATGTTATTCATCAACTGACTGAACTAAAATCCTTCTGAGAACTGACGTTTCTTGGTAAAATCCCCGTAGACCACACGTGCCAAAGAGTCCAGGGAATTTTTAAAGCCTGGTGCTATCCAGCAGCAATACTGCAGTGTTTGAGGCCCTACTGCCGTGGAGGACAGCATGAAGAGATCTCCACCCCTGAAAAGACATCACCAGAAAAAGGAGTTCTATTTGAGAACTACAAAGTCTCACTGTGGTTTGGGAAAGGATTTCCCGTCACTGTCTTCATTCCAGAGCTACAGGCAATCTTTTAGATAGACTGGATCCATGCCACAGCGTGCCTTGAAAATTTTGTCTGAAACTTGTTCTTGATTCTCATGAGGAAAGTTACCCAAATATGGCCTGTGTCTGGTGTGCAGCAATCCTGTATTTCTTTATTCTAAGTAGCTCCTATCCTGAACAAAAATGGAAAGGTATCCCTGTGTTAAATATCAGAGGGAAAGTAAACTTTTGCTGCTTCCCTAATCTCCTGCCAGGCAATATTTTTCAGGAGTTAATGAAGTAATGACAGAAAATCCATTAATAGGTAAAAAACCTTATATGCAGTCCAGGATGGATGGCTTTTTCTTTTTCCATGGACCAAGTTCACACGCAGCATTTTTGATACAGAGAAATATTGTTCCACACTCCAATAGCAGATTTTGCAAGAAAACTGTCAGGAGTTATTGAGTCTCCCACCTACCTACTGTGACTTGAACAGATCAAATCTGCTTCCAAAAGCAGTAAGACACATAACTGATCCCAAAGCTTAAAGATGCCTTCTAAGGCTAAGCAACAGGTTTCTTTTTAATACAAGACAGAAGAATGCAGAAGAAGATCCTGCTCTACTGTATCAGCAGAGGAGCCAAAGCAGAGGTGCTCCTTGCCAGATCAGCCTGTCACAGTCTCCTCTCATGCCCTAACCAGACCTGGTTTTCACACGCTGGACTGTCTCCATGGGTAGATACAAAAACTACTAAAGGTCACTCTGTCCAGTGCCCATGAGGAGCATAAACATATCTGAGACATCCCTTTGAAATAATTCATGTCCTTTGGGCACCCACACAAGTGCTCCTTGATGTGGGGATCCCATGTTTGAATGGACACCTTCTGCTTCCGCTCACTGGTGCCTCACTGATAACTCAGATTCAGCTATGCCATTGATCTGCCCATTGTACTCTCCTAATGCTGTCATATAGTCTCAGAGCTGTGTTTGCTGAATTTTCATGTGTATATTTATTCCATTTATTAAAATCCACTAAAAACTGTCATAAAAAAATCTTTTCTGCTTTTTGTATTTACAACAGGACTGGTAAGTCAGAGAGCAAAGCTATTCAATAAGGTGTTTAAAGGCACTTTTAAGGCTCGGTTTCTGGACAAATTCCACATTACAGATGTCAGCAGATATAGAAAGTGACAGGGTGGATGTGCTTCTCAACTCTGGGCTGCAGAGGAAGAACCCTGCAACATTTGGTAGCCACTCATGTTTCTAGGGCTGGAAGGCTCATGCCAAAGCATACTGCACTGCTGGCCAGACAGAAGCAGGCAGAAGGCAATGGAAGGATGTGTAGAGCCATGGCTTTATTTGTAAGGCTACAGGTGAACAACACCCAGAGGGAGAAAGAAAATTTAAAAAGACACACTCTTTGCTGCCTCAAGCAGAATTCCTACAAAGACTGCATCTAAGTCCTATTTTCCATAGATGATCCAGATCTTGAAAATAGTACAATCTCAGGAGTAACAAAAGACATCCACCTGCAGATCTACAAATGTTTGGGTCAGGAGTTCAGGACATAGGAAGAATACCTTCTGCCTGGGAGAGAAAAGGAAAACCCAGGGACCCCACTTATTTTGGTGTAGAGTCTGGATAGTTCATATTTGGAGGCTCACTCAACTTTTTATTTGTACAGCTACGCTTCACCACACGTGTCCAATGTACCTTTCTGCTAAACTCTCCTTCCTTGCCTTTCAAGTGTAGGATCTCACTTTGCTTGGATGTCCTTGAGTAATGCTCATAGGAAAACAACCCCTGAAATGCCAAACAGATGTGAAAATGCATCTGAAGGGGAATGTATGGGTGTTGTCTGTCTGTCATCACCCCTTTCACCATTTTGCCTCCTCTCCTTTCATCTGGTGCCCACCTCTGCCAAGCTACAGGCAGGGGAGCTACATGAAATGTGAGACAGAGCCCTGTTTAACCTGACCTCGGTTTCTGCAGTGTGAACTCTCCACTGGTCTTTACCTGGCTGTGTGAAATCCAGCTTCACTTCACTGAACATTTACTTTAAGGCGGAAGAGTTGTGCTTGGGTATTTTGGGCAGGTTCCTATCAAAGGGCTGGTCTACCTTAACAAAGACCATAAAGATAGGAAATCTCAGAAGTAATTTGTACTTACACTGAAAAGCATCACCATCACCACCCCCTACATGTGTAGTCAGTCTAAAAGGTTGTTACCTTTATTCTCAGTTGGCCACCTCGTTTAATGTTCAATTACTTTTTCCCAAGCTGTTATTAAAAAGGTTGAAAAAAATTGAACACTTTTAAGCAAGCAGGTTGGGTTATTTTTTTTCCCAAACAGATATTTTTCCTCTGAGATTTTTTTTATAACAAGAACAGGGTTTTCTGACGAAATAAACATCGGCCTTATTATAGTAATTAACAGAACTTTGTTTGATAGAAATATAAATGCACCTAAAAACTAATAAGCAGTGTATGACCAGTTTCTAGTTAAAAAAATAGTAATCATATTCCCTCCCCAAAAGTACAAAAAAATTGCCACATATCCCTAAGGACTTTGTAAAAATACACAGATACACTCCAAATTTCTCAGTAGAAGTTAAAAATAATGTCAGTCTGAAACCACCATGCACCAACATCTTCAACTTCTTTTAAGAAGGGTATTTTTCTTTCTCTTTCAACTTTTTTTCCTAAATGGTAAATTCCATTTTCTGTAGGTAATTGAATAGCTAAATTAACCAAAATCTCTACTACAATCTTCTTAAATTATAGCTTTTCCCTGCAAATGCTTTGAAAGTCTCTGATTTCCAGTGCTTTCAAAACAAAGACCAATTCTCTCCATCCTGTTCTTCTATGCCACGTGGGACAGAAAGCACATTCTTCTTGTCTGTATTGAGAAAAGAGAGGGCATGATTTGCTTCTTGCATGTATCTGAATGACTCTGATGCCTGCAGTAGAATCACTCCTAAATTTTTTACCACCATAGAAACTTAAACCCTTCTTTTCACAGTATTTGCTCTTCTACAGAAGTCCATAGAGTTACTCTGGGCATTTGAATAATTTTGGTACCCTCTTCCCAAAGAACCTCCTGTTAACAAACTGTGCCCACCCCACTCAATGATCTTAAACATATTTTCCATCCTTAACGATTCTATAAAATCATAATTACAAGGCAGAGAAAAGGATCGTTGATAAAAATAAACAAAGCAAATCATTACTTAGCAAGAATGGAGTGAATGTGATCTTAGTGTAGTGGAATTTGTGAGAGAAGCTTTAGTTTAGGGAACAATATGTGACCTTTCTCTTTTTCAAGAGAAAGAGGCTCTTGGCATTCTTCAGCCTGAAGAATTCTTAATTTGCTTGAAACCTGAGCCGTGTTGATACAGATCTTTTAATTACTGTCCTCTGTTGACCTGGACAAAGCATTGTGAGAAGACTTCAAATCCATCATTCCACTATGACTGAGTGCTCACCTGTTCAAAGGTTTGGTTTTGGTTGCTTTATTTTTTTGAAAAACTTGCAAGCAAGCAGAAAGAGAGAATATTTTTTACTATCAGTGAGCTCTTTCAAGCAGCCATTCAAGATATGAGGAAACATTTTTCTACTCACTGATCCAAAAGCCCAGAATTAAATTCCCAGAGACAATAATAATGAAAACCACAACAAAACAAATTAAAACAAATAAATAAACAACAAAAACAAAACAAGAAACAAACCAAAACCATGACCTGGTTGATTGCCCTGGAATGAATTTGACCAACAGATGGCAGCTATGAAAAGTAGGATGGGTCATGTTCCCAGCCATGTAAACAAAATGAAAGCACTATAATCCATCCACCATGCAAAAATGGTTTTAGTCCTGCTTTTGAGACAAGTCATATAAAAGGAACATTCTCATACCCATTGATTTTATGCCTATTTGCAGCACAAAACACTATGCAGGGATATTCATATGCTTCACTGTTCTCTGGTTAGTCTGTGACTTTGCAGCTTTCAGGGCACACAGGTTTTATTTCCTCTGCAGAAAACCTTTCTGCACTCAGAGGGTGAAAATGGAGGAGAAACTATAAACGCAGGAATTTGCAGGGACTGTTCTGCCAGACAACATGTAGGGGGCTGGAAATATCCCAGGAATAATAAAAACACCAACAAGCAAATACCAAAGCCTTGGGAGGAGAAAAGAAAGGCTCACCAGCCTGGTGTGTTAGGGGCCAGTGCTCAGCCTGGGGACAGCCCAGGAAGCGTCCCTGTCCTATGACACAATGTAGGTACCTGGCCACCAAGTGTGCATTTGGACACAAGACTCTCCTCTGAAGATTCCTAAGCAAATCAGACAAACACCTCCTAATAGCAGGGCAGAGTCAGACCTGGCCAGACACTGAACTGACAAATGCTTTCAGCAGAGAGGAAAGTTTCCCTTCTATGAAAATCTTCATTCAGGTGGCAATTTTTAGTTGAAAAAATATAAATCTGTACAATTTTTTTAATTATTTGAAAGATTTCTAGCTACAGGAATGCTTTTTGGTTCAAAAGAGTTTCAGTTTTGAACTGAGAAAATTTTTCTTTGTTGTTAGCAATATTTCTGAGCATTAGCTAGTTCAAGAAGAAAAGGCAGCTAAGAAATCTGGGACTTCCTAATCCTTGTCATTTCCACATGGGCTCTCCTGCTCTCCTGCCTTCCAAAGGAGCACTTCAGCCAGGAAAGACATGAGGAGCAAAGAAGAGGAAGAATTTGTGCAGCAGAAGTTCTACTCCGATCTGTCAGGTGATTACAGCCAAGGCTCAAATGTGATGCAAAAGCAAAGAAAAAAGCTGCTTCTGGTGACCCCTTCCGTGCTTTTCGGAAAAGCTCCAAAACAGCCATCAGAAAACACAGGGATTGCTTATTTAACCTTGTTATAAAAATGAAGTAAGCATTTTAGAGGCACAAAAGGCAAGAAAATGGAGGCTAAAGGAGTCTGTTCTGGAAGGCTCAGGGTCTGGAGCCACAGCCTCAAGGTGCTCTTTGGATGCACATCTTTCCATGAACTGATGATTTCAGTGTCAGGCACTGATCAGACCAAGGTGCTGAATAAAGGCATCCAAAAGCAAGTATGCAACGCTGCAAAAGCCATGGCTATAAGGTACACAGGTGAGGTAGAGAACAGGACAGACGATCAGCTGCTCATCATTTCATGCAAATGTTGAACTGTCTGGTTCCTTTGAGACTGACCCCATCCCACAGAGTCAGAAAAAGTAAGCAGATTTTGTGGGGTAATTGGCTTGCCAGTTTGGAATATTTGAAGATCCCGATAGGAGCCCACCTACATTTGCAGGCACTTCAACATCTTAGGAAATCTGATCCAGTTCTCTAAGGCTTAAGAGTGATCCAGAGTCAGGGAATGCAATTAAGCAAATAAACCAGTAGCGTTAATGCCAGAGC
Source organism: Bombycilla garrulus (assembly GCA_013400315.1). Taxonomy (NCBI): domain Eukaryota; kingdom Metazoa; phylum Chordata; class Aves; order Passeriformes; family Bombycillidae; genus Bombycilla; species Bombycilla garrulus. Next base: position 1,262,382 of record VXBU01011680.1, read on the forward strand.
TAGTGTTTCTCGACTTGCACCATTCCTGGAGCAGTAGACTGAAGGCAGAGTGGGGCCAGGCCGTGGGCACCCATGAATTGCTCACACCAGGGCTGTGTGTCTGAGCCTAGCAGTGGATCCCTGGGAGGGGTGGGGAGGGGCTGGAGCGTGGAATGGACCAGCTGTGGTGATCAGTGCACATTCACTGTTTGTGATTTGCAGATGTTCAGCAGTATTCTGTCCACTGGCCCTGAGCCAGCTCAAGCAAGGTGGTAAAAAATTTCTTTCACTTCACGCATAGGGGTAGTGTGTTGGAATTCGTGGGGATGACAGGAGTGTTCACACATAACCCCTTCTTCAGACAGAGCTCGCAGACACCTACTCAATATGAGTGATGACTGTGAAGAAGCGTCCCAGAACCAGCCTATGTTTTCCTGTGATTTCTTTTCCCCATCTGTAAACCAGCTACAGCATTCACACTGTGAGGTGCTGAGAGGGGAAGCACAGAGATTTTTAGAGGCTGCCTTTAAAGCAGCTAATGATAATGAGCTGAGCCAGGCACCCAGTGGGGTCGGATTGTGTTGCCATGCAGGCTGCTTCTACTGGAACTGAAGCAGAAGCTGTAAATGTCAGGAATCTGCCAAATGGAGCATTATCTGTCAGCAAAGCCTGCCAATGTGATGGCTGTGATTGGGAGAGGTAGTTAAGTGAGGGATTGCTCACTGAATCAAAATTATTTGTCATGGATTATGTGTATGTCCTCAGTCAGCCAAGGGATAAACAATCAGCTTTGAAAGAGATGCACAATTTGTAGAAACATAACAAGAGCACCATGGCTACACTGCTGAGTGCTCAGCACGCTCTGCAAAGGAATCGCCAGCGCCTGGCAAGTGCAGGACCTGTTGTGCCCCCGCAGCTCTCACCTCGTTCGCAGCTCCGTTTGCACAGTGTCACCTGTGCAGGCCTCGGGGCAGCTGGAACCAGGACTGCTGACTACACGGATTTTGTAGCTCATATGAGATTGCTCTGAAAAGCCAGTTTCTGGTGTGGAAGGAGCCATATTTTCTTCCTTGCTTTTCTGTATTTTCTCTCCAGAACAGCTTCAGTTATTGAGCCTGACTTTATTGAAGCAGGCAAGCTGTTGCCCAGTGTAAGAGGAACCCAGCTACTCATGCATTCCTGGATGTCTACCTCCCAAGCTGGTTCCAGTTGCTACTGATAAGAGTGAAACCTTACATCTAAGCTCAGTTCTGCTATCAGTGTATCTCTGAGCTGAGTTTCCTTTCCCTTGTCTTTCCTCACCCTCACTCTCACACATACTTATTGCAGACTTGACCTGCAGGGAAGAAGGAGCCATGTTTCCCTACTCCATTGCCTTACAGCAACACAGCAGTTCCTGGCACAAATTCCAGTACAGGAATCCATCCATGAAATTCACCAGCCCTCTCAATCCCATCCTCTGTCGGAGCAGCAGGCAGGTGGGTACATCAGTCTGTCTCAGCTCTTCCTTTAGACTGTAAACACCCAGGTCCCCAGTATTCAGCAACCCTGCTGAACCACTATCCAGCCTCTGGTCTTTCACATGCAGGAACACCTTCTTTTACCATAAACTGCAAGAGGCAACTCCATAAATCTGACGGACTTTCCCAGATGCAAGAGACATTCCCTGTTTCAGAGTACACAGTTCTTTCTGTCCACAAGATCCATATGTTTTTAAATCTAGCAGGAAATGTTAGTCAAGCAAGCTGGTATTTGGCATCACACTGGCTGGAGAACACCATCCCTTGTGGTGGGGTGAGCCCATCCTTCTGCTGTGGAAAGACATATTTTAGAGAGACACCTGGTCTTGATTTAAAACTACTTGTATAGAGAACCCAGTACAGCCTCTAGTAAATTATTTCAGTAGTTAATTCTCTTCACTGTAAAAGAATCTGCACCTTATTTCCATGCTGAATTGTCTGGCTTCCAGTCCTCTGGATCTGCTTGGACCACACCTCCAAGAGAAGTGTTCTAGCATGCAGCTCTCTCCCTTGCCAGCTTGTGTAACATTGGAACTGGTCACCTTTAAAGCTTTGCTTGAACTACATCTGCAAGTTCTTTTTGTCAAAGGCGTAATCCCCACACAGACACAAATTCTGAGCCAACCAGGAAAAAAAAAGCAGATGCCCAAAGACCATTCCCACCCAGCTTCTGACAGTAGCCATCCGCAGGTTTTTAAATACAAATATAAAATTCAAGCGAGGCAGAATGGCCCTTTGCATGACACATCTCTGCAGCTTTAGTCCTCAGTGCTTTACAGGTACCAAACTGAAGATTGTGGTGAAGTTTATCAGCTGAGTCATAAAATCATCCAGTTTCTGTTCCCATGGTTTCCAGACAGCTTGGTCATGGGCAAGAGGAGACTGAACTCTCCTCTATTTGCATATCACTTCACAGTATATTTTAGATAAATATGACAGAGGAACCCTTAGGGTAGGTTTTCCAGGTACCATCTCACCCACTTATGTTACCTCATCACAGAACTTGATCGAAGATGTGCGATTTCTCACCAAAAGTCCCCAGTCACTTTCTCCTAAGGTTTCCCTACTCACAGTGTGACCAGGATCATGGTTTGGTACCAATCCAGTCACACTTTTACTAAATTAAACACAGAGAAAAGACTTTTGGCTACATTTTGGCTGTCTCCTGGACTCACAGCTCAGCATTTCTGGCTCAGTTTACACCATCACTACAAATGCCCTAAATTGACTGTATCTGGTTTACATTTAAGGCAGTTTATACAATTCCTTTGGCTAGGTTTTCGCAAAATTTCCAGCAATGTATATAGCCAAATACAAAAAAATCAGAGTTGATTATTGTGCTTTTCCCTGACAAATATCACATGCTTCTATGTTTACTACTACAATGATGCCACATAGGCACACCAGCCTCAGGCCAGGTCCCTTTCTGTGCTTGATGCTGTACAGATACAGGAGACAAAAAAAGCCACTGCCTCCCTCAAGTGAAACTGGAGTCCTCTGGGACACTGCCACCTCCTAGAATGAAGTGTTGTTTCCTCCCACACAGGATGGTACAGGGCACAGAGACCACAAGTGAGTTTCAGATATCCTGATTGACTGGCAAAACCATCATCTTACAAGTTTGGCCAGATCTGAAGTGCACCAAGTGTTAGCAAACGGGAGCAGGTAGCCAGCTGTGGTGCTGACTGTGTGCAGCTCATGTGATACTCAGTGAGAGTGAGGGGGAAAAAGCTCTGCCTAACCCTGACAACAGCCCTGGTCAGGAGCTATCTCCCTCCTAAATGAAGTCTGAATAGGACATAAGGCTTTTTGTTCCTGCCTGGGAAATCTGCTGAGCACCTCCTAGCTCCATGACAGCAAACTCCTGGCACCAAGCCCTTAGCTCATGTAACCCAGTAAAGATTGCTGGCAGAGTGCCTCTGCAGTGGGAGGTGGGCTACAGGTCAACACCTGATTTCATGCTGGTAGTCCAGTGCCAATACTCAACTGCTGCACAGAGCCAGAGGGCATGCATTGGCTGAGCACACTCCACCAACAACACTGAGAAGATTGCTGGAGCATAATGGTACGTGGGAAGTAAACCGATTCCTGCCGTGACATTGCTGAATTCAACTCCGCTCAATTGTGCCCGCTTGCTCTCAACAAAGCAAACAGCACAGAAGATAACTGGCCATGATACAAACTCCTGGAGTGCTGATAGGAAGCTCTAAGCTTTCTACATGCATTTTTGTGGTCTGAGTTTTACTTGCAGGAATATTTGTGGAGAGCAAGTAAGTAAGTGTGAAGAATAGCATCAGCATGGCTTCCCATCTTTTATCACACTTATGTTTCAGTATTTCTCTTCCTCAACAGATTCACCAGCCTGATAAGTAGGTCACAAATAAGCGGTGGAAAATTTTCCCATTTGCAAAATGCAACCAGCAGCATGACTGCTTGCTGTTATATTGGTACCATTACCACTGTACCCCTCACTTGCAACGCTGGAATTCCTTGGTAGGTTCTGTACTAGGCTGTCAATAGGCAATGCTCTCTCAATGCCAGCCACTTTGCACACACTGAAAACTGCACCTCGATGAGAACAGCGGGCTAAAGCCCTGGCATAGTTTGCTGTTAGTTGTAACCCCAAGGTGCAGCTCCCTGAACTCCAACACTCATGCCTGCTGCTTGCCAAGGTTTAGCAGACATTCACCAGTGGAGGACTGGCTCAAACCACTGTACAGTTAGAACAGGCCACACATATCTGTTGCCTTTCTGAGCAAAAACCACAACGGAAATAAGACTTTTAAGAAAGGATAGCAAAAAAGTGCAAGTTTACAAACAGGCCTCTTCAGTCTTCTCTCTAGCTGCAGTTACTGACTTTGTGACTTCAGTAGTGTGTTAACACAGCAATTAATTACAACATGTTCTGGGCAAACACAGGTTCGCTTATAAATGTGTAGAGGTAGAGCTGGTAGTTGATTTGTAAGTGATCAGAAAAACTCTGGTGGACAGTATTTTTCTTCTTCTGTAACTCTGGTGCTCTATCACAACTCAAAGGTACCAGGATGCTTAGAATGCAGACTAAAATCCAGCTGAAGAATTCCAATGTGGAAAGGTTGGACAAAGCAACAACTGAGCTTTGGGATGCTCAGGAGAGCAGCCTTTAACTGGGGATCCTTAGCTACACATGCTCACTTTCATTCACACAGGCAAAGAAAGAGGGCTACAGGAAAAGAAACCAAACATACACTGAGAATTTCAGATAAGAGAAATTTGTCAATTATGCAGTCCTGACCCTGTCCTGATGAGCCTCCTGCCCATATCCTGGGACATTCTGCAGTTCTCAGCTCTGGCAGCACACCACGGGAATTGCAGATGCTTTTTGTGCCTGGGTATCACCTGGGTGTCAGACATTTCTTAGCAGCTCTCACAGCTGGGCCACTGCCATCTGCACACTCAGCCAGTGTTAATTTCAGTGCTGTGATGCTTCAAAAGTCACCTCTACATCACCTTCCATCATATGTTTGCAAGATGCGACAGAATTTCAAGCCTGTGCATGATCATGGTTATTTCCAGTGAGTCACTGGAGAGCTCAGGGACATTTATGCTTTCCCTCTCCAAGGCTTAATGCTCTTTAACCTCCTAATGAGATTTCCCCCCCTGGAGAGACAGACATCCTGACTTTAGCCTGGCAGAACAGATTGGCACCACTGTTCTACATTGGCAGACTATGGGTTATGTTGCCTCGGGTTGCCAGAGGTACATGCAGGTGCTCAGTGTGAGGCCACACAGTCAGCCCAGCAAGATCTGCCTATCAGTCCATGCTCTGCTTGCACCATGCTCTGCACTGTTCAAATAAAACCAAACCTCTGGACTACTGTTTCCCCTCCTACCTTCTGATAGTCCAAGCCAAACTGCAGCACGTGGAGGTTTTCCTCTTTCTCTTGAAACATGAATGTGCTACAGCTGGTCAGCAGATTATTTTTTAATGAAAAATGGTTGTAATATAATCATCTGCCAGAAAATCAATTTGCAGAAGCAACAGCTAATTTTTCTATCAAAAACATCCAACCCTTCTCAATTTTTTTTTTCATTTTTAGGAGCCATTTAAGATTTTAATTGCAAAGCACACACAAACTCAAATGTCATCCAACACTAGACATTTGGAAATGTCACGGCATTTTCTAATAAAAATATATTTTCTATAGAAATTGTCAGAAAAAAAAAGAACATTGAAATAGTACTAATGAAGAGCATGCAAAGCCAATATCCTCAGCTTTCTGAGTCCTGGCAGCATACAGACAAAGAGACCCCAAACTCAGCAGGTAAGTGAACTGTCTGCAGCATGGTGAGCCTCTCTTCTCAGTGGGTAGCCACGCAGAAACATGATTTCATAGGACCAGACACAGCCCATCACCCCAGTTTGGTTCTGTGCTGAAACCCACACAAAATGGTCTCTCTACGGCTTCAGGAGGAAAGCAGCTGTAAGTTTATTAGGGCCCCTGCAGTCCTTGGCGTGAGAGGGATCTTAATCTTTGCCAGGTCTCATGCTTCAGTCATCACAATCTACATGCACACTGCACTTTTCTGCTTCTACCGTTTTTATTTAACTTATCTATTTAAAGGCAACACTTTAAACCTGTACTTCCTTTGGACCTGAAGAACTGTTGTTTGAAATGGATTGATACAGCTTGCTGTGCCAACTGCTTACAGAGATAGAGCTGCCTGAGCCATCTCATGCTCCCAAGGGCTTGGCAAATCATTGTTTAGTCCTTGCAAACCTTCTCCATGTCCCTGCTCCTGGTGAGGCTGGTGGTGGACAGTTTTGTTGGCTGGCACAGCCACACTGAGAACCCACAGTGGCAGGAAGCACAGATGCTTCCCAAGATCTAGATGGTGACTTCCTAACAGCAGGCGCCTGGGCAGCCCCGGAGGCTGCTGTTCCCCACAGACACCATAGCTGGGGAGCCACTGCCCCTCACCACAAGGGAAGGGCCCAAGGAGGTGCCCCACAGGAGCTGCACCAGCCAGGCTTCCGGAGAGAGGCCCCGCTGCCAGGCTGAGCGTTAATCACTGCTGTGCTGCCTTTAAAAATACTGGCCCCAGGATGAAGCAGCTGCCTTGCTTTCCCTCCTCATACACCTCCTCCTTTCAGAGCATGGCTGAGGACCCTGAGACAGGGAGCAGAGGTCCCAGCACAGCCTTCCCCTGCAAGGAGGCTCCCAAAGAGTTTCCAGTGGAGGCTGGGTCTGGGATCTTCAAAGGCAAAAAAAGCCTCTCTGGAGATCTCCGGGTGCAACTGAGGTGCTAGAGCCTGGATGGGCTTGGGGAGGGGTGCACAAACCAGCCTCTTTATGTGCTGCTTCAGTGACCCCTGTGGTGCCATGGCCCTGGGCTCCACTCGCTCCCTGCCACAGCAGATTCCTGTGGGCTCAGCCCCCTTCCCACACAGCTTCTCTTCTCCACTGACCCCTGTTAGTGTTATGGAGACACCACTGACCAGCTGGGCCTGACTCCTGTCACCAGCATCACCACAAGCTCCCCATTCTCACCAGGGCCTTAACTCCCCCACCCCAGATTTCCAGCAAAATAGCTGAAATTCCTCAGCAGGAGGGGCCTAAGCCAGGCATGAATATGCAGCCCTACAAATAAACAAACTTCCCCCATGTTGTTTGGCCTTCTTAATATTTCAGTCAGCACAGGAAATTTCTGGTGAAGGGAATGGGCAATATTTCAGAGAGGGGAAACAGCCTGTTGGTCACGAGTTGAGCAGGGAAAGCTCCCCCAGGAAGGCCATGGGAGGAAAAGACACTGTGCACGTTCATTCCTTGTCACTGCTATTTTCTCTCCATTAGAGATAAAATACTACCAAGGGCCAGATCCAGCCATGCAATCTCTCAATTTGAGTTGCCCTTCTGGTCTTTTGCTGACTGTATCTAAGGATACAAGCTGCCTGATTCTGAGACAAAAGACTGAAAGAGAAAAAAAAAAAATTATGCACATTGCAATTTTAGGTGAAATATCCTGGTTTTCTCCTGATCCAGTTATTATGAGATGCTAACAAGAAACACTTTTTATTCTCTTTATATTCCGTGGTCAGATTTTTTCTCTGTTCTTTCATCATTGCTTTATTTGGCTCTTGAAAACTCTGAACTGCAGCTATGGCCAAAATGTTTCTTACCTGCTTTTGTGGAGACATTCCTTGTACCACAGAGCCATGCAGTTCAAAGAGATACCCTTACCTCCTGTCAGCTGAGATGAAATACAGAGTAAGCCTTTTGCCATTAATTTCCCAGGGTAGGAGTCAGTGCTTTCTCCCCAGCTTGTGCAGCCCAGACCTCTGGTCTGAGTGTAAACCCTTCTAAAGTTCCATCTTATCCTTTTAAGCAGAGGAAAGGCTTGTTGATTTGCCATCCATGAGCCCTGTCCTGGGCACTGACATTGGGTCACCATCCCCAAAGGCAGAAGTGATATCACTGTGTGGCCCCCATGCTAACAAGCAAGAAACAAATGGCCCTGCAATGTGTGTCTGGCAAACCGGGAGGGAGGAATAGCCTCAATCTAGGGAGCTGCCACGTTCAGACCAAGTGGATTGCTCTTCACCCTGACTGCTTGCTGCCACGCTGCTGGAGACAGGCCCAGGGACAGTGCCTAGAGGAGGGGGACATACTACCCAGGCCCCCAACACGTGGCTCCAGCAGTGGCTGTGCAGGAGCAGGGCGGTGCCCAGCACAGCAGCACGGCCCTGACATCAGTGTCCGAACGGGGGCTGAGCCCACAGGGTGCAGCAGGGGCCGGGCTCTGCCTTCACAGCAGCAGACGGGCAAAGGCACATCTGTGATCCATTTCTTCTGCTAACAAGGATTCCCTGCATGAAGTCTTTTAACTTCTGATTCCTGTTCTTGAAGATGAGGCTAATGATAATCCCAGGATCTCCTATACAGAGAAGAGAAAACTTCAGTAATGCTTGCAAAATCCTTCAGAAAACAGCCTAAGGATGAGCAAGGGTGATTTCACCGATAAGCTGTACATTAACCTGCAGCCTGAGGAGTCAGGTTTGCTTCCGATTGCAGAGTGGAGCAGCAACAGCAAAGAAGCTGTGTTGGAAACATTTCCAGTTTGCCCACCCGGGCTGCAGTGGGATCAGTTTAGGACTGAAATAAGCTTTGGGGAGTCATTGAACTCTGACCTAAGCTAAAATAATAGGATGTGTTTACGTCTGACAATAGGGGAGCTTTGCAGAAACCTCCAGTGAGCTCTGTATGCAACACTGTTTTTATGGTCCTCCTAAGAAGGGAATTTCAAGGGATCAAATATGCCTTAAGTGTAAATTATGACATGCATTAAGGACCACCCGCATCAAATGGATGGTTGCCCCAGCCCAGCATTTTCATGGTGAATTGAGAGCAAATTCCACAAACACTCTGGTTTGTGCTTCCATAGAATAATATATTTTCAGGTCAGCAGAGCTGTCTGCTTCTCACACAATAGGTCCTTTCTCTCCTTTCCTCATACCTGTCAATTGCTCTCTGCCTCTGCTGTAATTTATGTTTTACTTCTGAACTCTGTGACTGAATTCTGGAAATCTGTGAGGGTACAGCAGCTAGGAAAGCCTGTTCCCAGCCAGTGGTGTTACCACTCCCAAAATCCAAATGGACACAATAAGGTCTTACACATACACAGTGTTACTACACAGACTGCGTTTGAGGTGGCAAGACCGCTACAATTTGACCTATCTTTCTAGTTTATTTCAAATACCGCTGCATATTTGTAAGTAAAAAAGGTGTAGTAATTTGGAGGTCAAAAAACATGTGGCTCAAAGAATAGATGCAAAGAGATACGTGGATCAAGGTAATATGTAAATCTTCAGACTCTTGCTTTAGTATCTGCTCAATATTGTAAACTACACATAGTCCCTACCAGATGTTTTGGAATAGGCAGCTTGTAATTACCTGCAGAGACTCTCCAGCTAACCTGAAAGGACTAGCCTTAGGACCACAAAGATGAGCCTACCTTACAGTTTGATCTGCATTACTAGGTTATAGCAGAAACAATGATATCTCCCTTGTTAAACTGGAGGTTTTCATTGTAAGCTAAGAAGTAATTATTCTTCCTCCAAACTACACTAGTTAGTTTCACTAACTCTTCTGAAATATATCCATCTCATCCCTTCATCACACTCAGGTTAACTTCAAAATTGGAACTTTAGCAGGTGTATGTCATTAATTTGCAGCTCTTCATCTCCAGTGATGTTACTGAGCTCATATTTCTTTTTTTTTAATCTTATCTAGACTAAAGAGTTACTGATTTTTTTTCTCCCTGTCTAAATTTGAAACCTTTTTCTCTTAAGGATTAATCATTGCTGTTATTTTCAAAATGGAATTTTTTTTCATCATAGAGTGCTGACAAATTATATTCTACTGCATAAATACTCTGTAATAGACTGCTTTCAGTTCTTCCATGGCCTGCTTTGTTTCTTTCTAAATCTTCCTTCTGGTTTTTCATTATCCCTTAGAATGGTTGCAAGAAAGTCAATGCTGTTATACAGGTTGTTTTCTTGTTTCATAAATCCAGGCAGGTCCAGTATCTCTTGCTCTCTCTCATACAGCATTTTTCAATACAGCAATTTTCCATTTTCCACTCTTTCTTCCCCAGTGTGGGGATTCAGTTTAACATGGAGGCCAAACAATAGTTCTTAGCCTCGAGAGCAGCCCTGAAGTTGTTCTAGTGTATTACACTTGACACCTTGAGCTCCTGTTCTTTTCCCATACGCAAGAAGAAAACAGATCTTGAATTGCTGGCTTTTTCTCTAGTTCTTTTCTGGAGATTGTTTAATATAACTATCCTCACATGGGACATCTTTATCACAAGTATTAGACAGTGAGACACATCTCTGAAGAGGGGCTGTAATATCCACTCTGCATGTCTTTCATGCCTTGTTTCAGGCAGTAAGTAGCAGTGGAAAATGCCAGGGAACTTCCTGTTCTTGTGGGAATTCCTATTAGTCTAAATCCCAGGCAGCAGATTCACTGGGCTCCCCACAAAGACTGCACTCTTATATCTCAGAGCCTGTAAAACTAGAGATAACAGTGGAGAGAAATCAGGAGCTTAGGATTGACAGTAATGAACTGAGTTCCGAGAGCTACCCCTGAAAAAAGGGCTGGAATACAGATGATCCAAACCCAAGGGTGGCCATCATAATTTAGAAACACCTCCAGATGCAACTTCTCCCTCAGCCTCCCCAAAACCCTTGGGCTCTATGACATTACTGTTATCGGTCTGACTTAGTTGCTCCCACGAAATAAGAGAGACACCAGTGGCCATGTAGCACTGTTAGATTGTGCACCTGATCACAGCAGCCAACCAACACACCTGTAAGGGCTTTGTTCTTAGTGACTGTTCTAAGCAATACAGAGCACCAAGTATAACTATTACCTAATTCTGAATCTGGCAGGACTGTCTCTTAGAAACAAGCCAGTGAATTTTGTCTTCCCTTTTTGTTGGTTCTGCTGTTTCCCATCACTGCTTTGCTCCTACCCTCTGTCAGGCTCCTTCTTCCCTCCTCCTTTTTTCCATATGTATAATTTATTTAACATCATTTAACATCAGATGCACCATTTTACGCTATATGTATTTTCAAGATCTCTGCAGTATAAACACATCTTGTCAGTAGATTGTATTTACTGCCAGTTCATTTACCATCTGACCATGGAATAAGCAGTTCAGTTTTTTCAAGTTAAAATGGCTTGGGTTTTATATAGCTAAAATTTTGTGTTGACTGATTTTCAAACTGCCAGCCATCTGTCTATTATTAGCATCAGACCCTGACAATGGGAATATTCTACTTATTAAATCACTGTTGAAAAAAGTGTTTCAGTTTTACCATTGAGAAAAAAAGAGAAGTTTTTCATGTTATGAATGGTTCTCAGGAGATGCATGCTACCACTTAAAGCCAAAGCTAACAAGGTCCTCAGAAATCACGCTGTTTCATGTTTCCAGCTTCAGAACAAAAGGAATGCAGGCCTGGAAAGGACTTGCTGGATCATCAAGTTCACTTCTCACAGCACTTCACAACAAAAATCCTAGAGGCTTGGCTCATGTTTGTTTTCTCTGAATCAACTGTCATATAGGTCCCAAAACTTCAGCATACTTACCCATAGTCAAAGAGAACTGCAGATGCTCCACAGAACTCAATGGTAGGGCCACCAATTTAAGTGTCTAAAAATACCTCCAAAGTTTAAAACCAGTAGTGTAGCCAGTGCTAAACATCAGACCTATCTCACTGCTGGCATGGAGAGGTCTCACCCACAAAGCTAAACTGCCTGTGGCAGTTACAGGCTCCTGCCCCTCACAACTTCAGACAAAGGTGCCAGGCAAGGCAGTGAACCCAGCACGATTCCTTTACAGCAAAACTTCTGTGGACAGCCAATGCCTCTTTCAAAGAGGTGGCATCCCTCCAGACATGCCCTGAAACTTGCAATATAAACTGAGCAGCAGCCGTTTGCAGTCAGTGAAACTGATATTTGAGAAGAAACACGTAACCTATGTGCTGCCTCTGCTGAGGACCAGGCAATGGACCTGGTGCTGAGTGAAGTCAAATTCCTGCATACATACTGCAAACCAAGGGTAATTACAGACCATGCTCATTTTTGTGAGATGCTGAATACTCTGATCTCAACTCAGCCAAATCATCACATTGATTTCACATGCCTGACCCCACCAGCCAGACAACCCACCTGTAAGGGTTTGGCTCTTAGTGACTTTTTCATAACAATACACAGCACTGAGTATAACCACTACTATAACAGCAACCTTCAGGTGTCAGCTGAGAGGTGGAAAGGAAAGGTTCATGTCATCCTATTTGGGACTAGGATGGTAAAGAGCTGAAGGAAGAAGCCAGCATTAAATGAAGACTAAATGAAATTCTGGGTTTGTATCCAGTTGCTGTTCAGAGAAGCAATCCTACTTCCAAGCTATTAATAGCAGCACAATAATAATAATAATAATTAAAAAATACATCTGGATGAAATCAGAAGAGGAGAGCAGAACCACATGTGCATAGGGAACCCAGGCATGCCCCAGACTCACTCACATATTTTGCTACAGAAAAGCCAGAGTATTTCATTGAGGGAGGAGGAGGAAGCCAGACAGAATGCACTTGAAACCTGGAGCTCTGCTACTTTTAAACTAAACATTTCTGCTTATCTTTTTACCCCTGCAAAGACAGCTTTTGCTGAATATCCAAACGTTAATGGAACAAGCCTTCAGGAAAGACAGCCAAGCCAAGTATCCCTGCCCAGGACTAGCTTTTCTCCTTGATTGCTCTCTTTCTTCATTTGTCCAATATTCCTCAGCCTGTTTCTTTCTCCTTATTATGTACAAAGATCATCCTGACATCCTCCTAATTAAACTTGATTTGCAGAACAGGCTCCCCCAGTCCTAGATGCCTCCAAAAACATGTGGTTCGTAGTGATTATGGAGAGCAGATAACAATTGCTTATCACATACAAATCCCAGTCTGGATGTTCCTTGGCAGGGAGAGGGGGTTGCCTGCATTGCTGTGCCCTCGAGGAGTGAGGATGAGCTGACTGGGGCACCACAAACTTTCTCAGTTGTGCACGAGCCAGGACATCCTTGGACACAAGGATGGCGAAGGCAGCACCATTCTGCACTGCCTTCCCTCCACTTTTCAACCAAGCCCAGCAAGATCAAACTCCACTGCCATTTGAGAAGGCAAAACCAGTCAAGGTAAGCAGCTAAATACATCACATAAGATCACTTGAGGGAGGTGCATTATTTTTACTTGCACAGGGAGAGAACTGAGGCAAGAGCTCCCAGCTCTGCCATCCTTGGCTTGCCTGTTCCAGGAGGATTTGCAGTCCCTAAATACAAACCCTCATCATCCAGGCCAAAGATTACTGAGTCTACAGACTGCAAAGCCACCACGGCCTATTCTGTTCCTTACACTACACTTATTCCTGGTCAGAGGACTTTCTCCAGCAACTCCTATCGCTAGGCAAACAAAATCTATGTGGGAGGATGTAGCTTTCAGAAAAGTCCTCTCTCAGAAGTACAGCAGAGATGATTGCTCCCCGAAGTTGATCACCACATCAGAGGAAAGCTTCAGACCGGCCCCAGAGCAGACCTGTGAGTGAAAATAAGGATTTATAGTGCAGCAGACAGGAGGTAATTACAGTCTGTCTCAATAGTTACCTGGGGACTAAAGACCTTGCACAGATGAAATGGTGAGACTATTAGAACTGATTTTCTGAAAATACTCAAGCAGTCCTCTGACAGCTGGACAGACAGGGATGTTACTAGAATTGCTGGTCAGCACACTGCCACGGAAATATGCTGCAGGAATGGAGTCTGCTGCACATGCTGCCTGCAGGGCTTCCTGGAGAAACTTTGCTTGCAGTCAGCAATTTGTAAGGATGGGAGCAAGGAAATCCCATCTCCTTTGGTCAATGTTAAATGGTGTCCCCACCATTTTTGTGAATGCTATTATCATCTGCTACATAAATGCACAGTCTGGGAAGAGGTATTATTAGTATGGAATCAAGAGAAGGAAGAGGAAGATTGATACTGGGAGGCTGCACAACAAGAAATCTGATGACGTATAGAAGGGGAGATTTCAAGGAACTAGATTTTTTTCTGGAAAGATATTCTCTATGAACTTTCAGTGGACAAGAGAAACAAAGCCTGCCAAGTTACAGATATAGATGGAGTTCTTATCACAGATCACAGTCCCCAGGTCTCTTCTCTTACAACAGGGGAATGCCTTTGCAGTAACTTCTTCTCAACTAAAGAATAAGTCTTTTCCCTAAATAGAAATAATATGGAAAACTGATCTCATTTTGGGCCTGAAAAGTCAATACATTGCTATTACAAATGGAACTAGAAAAAGAAGGAGAGCTCTGTGAGGAAATTGCATTAAGATATCAGTACTCATACATTTTTTACAAGATATCTCTAGTGTACAACTGCAACACAGCTAAAAAAAGCCAACTATTTTAATAATTCAAAAGTGAAAGGACACCACAACTAGAAGCTGCTTAAGTGGGTTGTGAAAAAAACCCACAATTCCCCTCCCTTTATAAATTTCAACCAATTGCCTAGTCCCCTCTGAATAAACATCTCTGTCCTAACTTTCTGAATACCAGCCAAAAGAACTCAGTTTTAGACTCTGCAAAGGATCACAAATTGAAAGAGGCTGCCACTCCTTTGAAAGGCAGGATCAGAATGAAAAATGGCCTTGATAATTGGACAGATAGTCCCAACCAACATGAAATTTGGTAAGTTCAAGTACAAAGTATTACCATCAAAAGGAAAAATCAAGTGCAAGAACAGAGAGGAGAATGATGAGCTATTCACTGACTGAACAGTCAACTGCACAGCACAGAATGGTCAAGTCATAAACTCAGTGAGTCAATGGTGTGATGCCATTGCAAACAAGACAAATTTCCTTCTAAGATGAACTATCACAAGTGTTGTGTGTATAAAACACAAGAGCGATGATATCACTCTTCTGGAATACTGCATTCATTTGGGGGCACCACAGTTAAAAGGAGATGTAGAGAACTGGAAGAAGTCCAAAGGACAGTAATAGGAAGGCTTGAGGTATTTGAAAATATGGCCCAGGAAGGAGAGATGAAGGAAGTACATTTGTTTAGTCTACAAAAGAGAAGACTAAGGAGAGATGTAATAGCAATCTTCTCACATGTAAAAGGTCAGGAAAATTATGATCAATTGCTCTCCAGGTTCCCTAAGAGGAAGCGAAGAAAAATCAGTTTTTCTTCAAGCAAGGCAGATTTAAAGGGGTTATTAAGAACACTTAATACTATGAGCATAGTTAAATATAGGAGGGTTTTTTTATAAGAAGTCAGGCAAACAACCATAAGCATTTTGTAGAAGTAATCATCCTGCCTAAATGCAGAGTGATGAAGGAGATCTTTGCAGGCCTGTTCCACTGCTACAAGATTATAATGAATCTATGATTTTTCACATTAACTTTAGCCCTTAGGAAAAAGTCAACACCTGTGGCTTCTCCAGATTTAGGGAGGTTTAATTGACAGGCAATAAAATTCCATCCTTTGTTTCTGTGTGCACATCAGGTTTGTGTGTTTAGCAGATGAAAACTGATAAATACATAATACACACAGAAATTAATATGAATGCACACTTTCCTCTGGGTGCATAGGAAAGCATAGTTTGGCCCTGAATACCAAGCTTCTCAGAGCCATCAGACTCCCAAAGCCACATACAGAGCAAAAAACTGTTTGCAATACTTTATTACTGAGTTACATTTATATTTCTGCAGCCTGTTTTTTAGTTCAGTAATAAGGTTCTTTGCTAAAATTTCTGGATTCAGTTCTGCTCTGGAAGAATGAGCTGACAGGAATCTGAGTGTCTTCAAATGTTCAGACACCCCCTGTCCCTGGAGCATTCCAGCCAATTAACTATCCCTAGATACCCAGGTTTCTCATCCAGTCTTGGAGATACTCCAAAGCACTCTACAAAGTTTGTTAGTCCCAACTCACTCCTGCAATCTGCCTTTATATATTTATTCTGTCACCATAAAAACACTGCATCCTTTGGGGAAGAAAGCAATTTCTTTGGGGAAGAAATAAATTCACAGATGAAACTTAATTTAGAGGTGTTACCAACAGTAGGGGACACAATGACATCACAAGTGGATTTAGAGAGATTTTAGAACACACTCTGAAACATCTTAGGATTCAGACTGGGGAAAAGTAAGCAGGATGGTGTAAAACTGGGAAAATATAGCACTTGCAGTTACTAGAGAAAATTCACCACCTTTTTACTGCATACCAGGTGACATTCAGATAGTTCAGTGCCCTTTCCTGCGGGATTCGTCCCTGCACAGCCCAACAACAAGCCTTTTGGATAACTGGGCATCTTGGGCATTCCTGTAGCAGAAGATGCTGGTTTGTTCCTTCACCCTGGCACGTCCTGTGGGCCTGGCATGACTGCTAAACCCATCCTCACTCCCAGCCTTCTTGTGGGAGAAATAGAGGCACACTTGCCGCATCTCTCAAATCCAAGAGGGGCTCAAACCCCTGCAAGAAGTAACAAGGTAAAAGCACAGCACCCCTCTGCTGCAGCTGTGTTAGGGAGACTGCAAATACTCTCTCTACCCCCAGGCTCTGGTGATCAATTCCCAATTTCATTCAACTGCTGCATGCTCTGCCTGACCCTTGCCTTCGCTTTATTCTTGTGTTGATTGCTCCAGCAGCCTTTTCCAATTCCCCCTGCCAAAGGCCTTTCCTTCCTAGTGCTGCCTGGCCTCTGCTCAGGATCCAAACTTGGCATGATGCAAACACCAAAATCAAACATGTTAGCAGGGAATTGGAAAGCTGTCATGATCCCTCCTGGTCCTCCTTCACTGCACACTAATGTTTGTGGGTGATACCAAAGCACTGCTCAGAGGAGCATATCACTGAAGGAAGAGACTGAACAAGACAATTGCAGGGAGCCAACTTGATTTGCCATTGCACCCAGCCCAAGAAATGAACGACATCATTATCAGCAAATAGAAAACAGATCAGGGGCTGAGTGTGGACTCTAATCATACCAGGAGCCCAATGCTGCTTAGAGGGAGCATGGTTCTGGGGGAGTTTAGAGAGGGTTTGTCATGATGATAGATGTTGTCCCCAGATACTTATCCTGTACTACTATGCTGCTCAGCAAATGCACAGAAAACCCAATCTCCAGCATTCATAAAGCTCTGTCACAGGACAGGCACACACCAGCAGAGGAGTCTTGTGCCTCCAGGAGGGAAAAGCACCTAGCCAACCCACCCAAAGCCCCAGTGGGTTCCCATTTCCATGCTATTTACATGCTGCAGATGGATGTCACCTGGTGTTTCTCATGGTTCAAAGATGTGGGTTAAAGCCAGGGCTGGTTTAACAAAGGAGTTTGCTGGTGTTTATTGAGGACAAGTGATTCAAAGACATGGGTATTTATATAGCTGCCTCAAAATTTTGGGGTAGATAATGCCTGGGGGCATGACATTTTTGAATGGAGGGTTGGATTCCTCTACCTGCCACTGGGGCTCTTTAATGACAGGGAATTCAGCAGAGGCCCATCCAGTTCCCTCACCAGGGATAAATAAATGATAAATAAATGATAAATAAATTATAAATACCTTGCCCTTTTCTATACACACTTCTCCTTCACCACAGGTAGTTGTTCAGGTATTGCTTGACAAACACATAGGTAAGTAAAATAAATTTGAAATTCTTTTTCTGGCAGAAAATAGTGTTTTCCACAACAATACTAATAATTGTTGATGTAATGGTATATACATTTTCCCAATTATCCTAAAATTCAAAATTGTGAGAAAATACACCAAAGATGTAACTTTGGCTTGACATAATGAGAGGGAGCAAAACAGCAGCTCAAGGGAACTCGACTCTTCCCTCCCCCTGACAGGATAAATGTAAACTCCATGGGGTTACAACAGCAGTATATGAGATGTCCAAGACTTTTCAGTACTGCAGGCATCCCACACTTTACTGTCTGCCTGCCCCACCATACCCCCAGACCACTGGTGCACGGACAGACCCCATCCCTCCCCAGCCTGAACTTGATGTAGACCATACAATCTGTTTCCATTCACAGCCAAGGCTTGCTGAGCTGCCAAACTCTCCACTTCCTTGCCAGATCCATACATTCTCATCCCAAAGGGAAGCGGAAGCTGAAGATTACAGTTCCCACAAAACAAAATCTCTGTATTACATTCATGTTGAGGGCTGCTTCAAGCCATCGTGTCTGAGAGAAGGCAGGCCCTGCCCTGCTCTGGGCTGTGTATGGGGCTGCTCTGCAAATAATGGGAGCCACAGCCCCTCAGCATCTCACCCCAGTTGCTCTTGGGGACCTCAAATGGCAAACACAGCAGAGCCTGTGCACCAGCTGCTAGCACAGCCCCTTGACTGGAAGCAGAGTTTCTGTGGCCTTGCTGCATCAGAAGATACCTTAATGCCTGCAGGAATAACCCTGCCTTGGCTCACACAATTCATCACATCCTATCTTGATCAACTGCACATCTCCACAGCCTGCAGCATCACTGAGCTGTGAGAGGGGATTACTGCACAGAGCAGGATACTTAATGCAAGTTAACTGACATACCAAAGGGCATACAAAGAAGTAGTGTCAGTCCGGGGAAATTGCAGAAATCCTGAATTCTGATGTTAGGCACCTCACACTAAAGAAGACATGTGCCTAACTCCTTCGGACAGCTCTGGAAACCCAGATTTCATCTGCAAGAGCAGCACTTGGTTTGAGGAGGGGGGAAAGGCTGATGTCAACCAGGCAGCTCTGAATGTCAGGTGTTCTGGATTCAGTTCCTGACAGTTTGTTTTTCCTTCCCCTGTATGTACTCAAGCACTCTTTAATTTAGCTTGAGTGATGATTCCTGTCTCAAGGGTGCTTGGTGAGTAGCCAGCAGCAACCCAGTAATAAAACACCTTCCCATTGCTGATAAGAGAGCACAAGGGAATTGCGCTGTGAAGCACCCAGCCTGGAGAAAGAATGCAGGTAGCCTGCAATGGATCAAGCCCAGCTTCTTCACTCCTTCCCCCCCAAAATGGCCTGAGCAACAAAGCAGCAAAATCCTCCCTTGCTGATCTTGTTTGACAGCTGTTTTTTACAGTTTTGGCTGGAGCAGCACACAATCATGACCTGTGCCTGCAACACTGCCTATTTACCATCTTTTCTCAGGCAGATGGGAAACCAATCGCCCAACATCCCTCTGATTAGGGTCTGGTAGGCTTACTCAGGAACCAATTCACACCAAAAAGCAGGTTATTTTCCCTGACATGGTTTTCAGGGCGAGATTCAGTCTCTGTCCAAAGGCAAAAGCTATATGGCCACAACACACCACAGTCTGGAACTCCTCTGGCTCTGGGCAGAACAAAGATGATGCTGAGGAACCAGAACAGAGCCAGAGCACCCCTGGCTGCACACCAACTGCTGGATGATGGGTGGAGGGTACCAGGGACTCTCAGTCAGGCCTCATGGTTTGTAAAACAAAATTCTACAACAGTAGGTTTTATGTGTTTTATGTGTAAACTCCTGCCAACAGCAACTGAAAAGGAGAGGACTTCTTCATTTCTAATACCCATGAGCCAAAGCATCCTTGACACTGCAATCACAGTCAGTGGCTCTTTCCTGAGCCACTGAATTTCTCACCAAGCCATGTACAAGGAAACTGGTTCAAGGCCAAAGAGAGAGAGACTCCATTTTCTCTCCCAAGCATGTTTTTGTTGAGGCGAGGCCTCAACAGAGGCGAGGCCCTTCTGTGGGCAGGGTCCTACAGAGCAGCATGGCCTCGGGCAGGTACCTCCAACAGTGCTAAAATACCAACAGCCAAGGCACTTTTTACAAGCTGGTCAGACACGTAGTAGCTATGAATCCCCAGTGACTGGCTGCATGCACCACCTCATGGCAGGATACAGGAAGACAGAGCCTTTACAGGGCTTCTCTGTGCATTTCCCAAAATAATTGTATTCACCCTAACAGCGGCATCTGGGAGGCAATCCCAAATTTCACATCTGAAATGGCTTTCACTAAACACACATTTAGGCATCTGCTTTTTGGCCATGAAAGTACTCGCCTGGTGACAGAATTGTTACATGCCCAGGAGCATGCTTGCCATGAACACAGGAGTTTAAGGGATGCAAAATTCAGGATGATCTTTCAAAAGAAGCTGCAGAAAATACACCGCTTACTGCCCCAGCCCAGTAACTGCTGCCTTGTCAGCAAGCAGAGCTGCTCTTTAGGGATTAGAGGAGGAGCACTCACTCGTTACCCTGGAATACCTGACATTTGTGCAGGACAGATATGTTGACCAGGAGGGACTTTAAAAAATATTTACGTATTTTACTTTTTTTCTCCTTCTTCCTAAATGTACTATTGAAATTGCAGGGATTATATGGAAATTTGGACATGAAAACAACATTATCCAGAGCTAACTCCAGAACATTTACTTCACTGGTCCTTTCACATATGCCTGTCCTTTAGAGTCCAGAGCAAGCAGTAGACTCCAAAGGGAGTTCATCCCACAAGTAGTAGGATCAACTCATAAATAATTGCCTCTGGATTCAGCATCCTCCAACACAAAGCCATGTCTGATGTTTCCAGGAGCACAATCAGACCACAGCGACACTTTCAGCCAAGCAGAGATGAAGTAACAGGCTTGGTCTGGTCCTGTTTGGCTTCAGTTAACTGCCAATAAAAAACAAAATGCAGAGTGGTCACAGGCCTGCTGATAATTTGGGATGTTTCAATTTGTGAAACAAGCTCCACATTTCTCTCATGACTAGCCATGGAATAACAAACAGGCTGATCTAGTTTCACTGCTGCTTGGATTGTCAATTTGATTTGTTCTCAGATGTTATAGGTTACATACTGCTTTATAGAGACATTCAACAAAGCAGAAACACAGAGAGGTCCAGGAGCTAATGACACGGTCTCATAAGGGTTTCACTCTCATGGTAGGTGCAAGCTTTTTCTGAAGCTGCAGCATGGTGAGCTTCTCCTGAGCCTCTCCCTCCTTTTCTTCTATCTCTCTCTCTTTTATTTATTTTTTTTTTTGGTGGGGAGTATGTTTATAATTCCTAATGAATTAAATTCCCTGAAGTTTTGCCCCTTGCTCAAAACTTTAACAAGGTCTTGCCCCTCTCTTCAGCCACTTATTTTCACAAACCAGGTTGGAACACAATTACCTTTGAGAACTGGGTATTTCTGGTAAATTTGGGTTAAATTAGTTGCCACAATGAGAACACCAGATGGGTGAGGTAGAAAGGCACTCATACGTGTACAAATTAATTTATTTCATAACTTTTACTTCCTTATGAAACCAAAGTAAAAGAAAAAACAAAACCAAACACAACACAGAAAAGAGTGAAAGTTACTGAATATAAAGATCAGAATAGAAACAAATGGCAGCCAGCACGAGCATCCATTTATTGACCATTCAGTGAATAAAGACAGTGTGCTTTCTCTGTGGCTCAGCTGTCTCTGGTGTAATGTTTTAGTATTTTCAGAACAGACTCAGCTTTACTTCATTGTTTGACGTTATTTTTATTGCTAACCTGGATGGCCCTGGAAAGAAAAGGATTTAAATTACAAAAAAATAAAAAAAAAATGGTTTGCAGACTCAACTAGCTTTGTGAACCCATAAAACAGTTTGCAAGGTTCATAAAACCTCAAAAGCCAGAAAATCCTCCGTCCTGATTTCCTTCATCCTTCAGCCCCAGTCTCGCTTCACTCATTGAAGGATGTTATAAGCTCCCTCCTCTAACGGATTGTAACTTTTACACTCAGAGCTGATTCCATTGCCTTCACTCTTTCTGGACATCTCCCTGCTGGACCGGACCTTGCATTTGAGCAGAGTCCCCCAGGTAATGAACCTGACCCTCCTGCTGCTGGTCGACTGCAAATGAGAGCTGGTGGGGTCACTTGGCTTTACTCTGATGCCAAGCAATTGTTTGTACAACAGCATATAAGTCCCTAATGTGTTATTCTCTATTTTTCTTTTCCATTCTGCTGAATGAAGAGAAATCCTATTCAGCTCCCAGGCAAGTGGAGTGTGTTCTCTTTGTAGCACCCGCAACTGGGTACCAAGTGATTTGGGGAGAACAGGAAATAATTATATTTTAATCCAATCAGCAAGCCTGAAGCAGAATCCACCTCCTAAGGACCACATTTTATGCATTTTATGTTCCAGTAAAGCCCTGAAAAAAGGAATAATTTTCAGAGGGAAATAGTTTACACTGAAATGCAGCCTGTAGGATTATTCCCTGAGCCCTGAGTTCCTGGCAGATCTTGTGACCCAGGTCCATGTGTCCCATAGCCTGTGTGGCCAGAAGTTATCAGTTCAGGCTGCTGCCAAACCCTAAGCAGGCAGTTTCAAGCCCCTGCAGGATACAGAGTGGAGCCCCTGCAGTGAAAGTGCTCTGGTTGTTTTTTCTGCCTAATAGCACCACAAAGGCAGATATCTACAGGGTATACAGAGCAGAGGTTCTGGACACACAGTAATTAAATAAAGCCTCCACTTCATTTTCAGAGGCCCATGCTTGCAGCCCTCTCAATGCACTTCTAAAAGGGATTCTCTGATGCTATCTAAGGTTTGCTTTATCCTTGATATAGACCTGCATGGTGCCAGTACAGGGAGATACCAGATGGTGTCTGTGTAAAGGACCCACCTGCAGCTGGGGCTTTGTGAAAGCTCAGCAGCAGGCAAAGGCATCACCACTTGAGCTGGTGCCTTGGGCAATTGAAACAAGCACAGTCACTACAGCCTCACATGTCCAGGGCAGCTTTCCCACAGTGTTTTACAATGAAAAAAAAAGGCAGGATATATTTCTACCTTTACTCCTTTGAGAGAACTGCTAGACATAGTACACCAAGTTTGATGCTGTCTATGGCAAAGACTGAAAACAGTCTCAAGAGGCTTGTCCACATTATCAGTGTTTGCTGCAGCTGGGGACTGGGACACTTGGTCACCTTTGAGCAGTGTTCATGCACATGAGTGAGAGATATATTAGAAACAGAGCCCCCCAGCCCAGCTTCTCCTCATGAGGACAATTCGGTGAGACAGGGAAATTCAAACACTCCCACCTCAGCCTTACACACTGACAGCTCTGTGACATTCCAGGAGCTGCAGATGAAGCCTATAAGATACTTTTATAGGGGAACAACCAGAAAAGAAGCTGACTCATTAATGAGAAAGTCCAGCCCAGACTGAGAATATCAAAGGCAAAATAATGAAAAGGAGAATAAAATACTTCACAACTAATGCCAGTAAAAATGAACCGGTGACCTGCCTCCCTTGAACACAGGCAGAACTTCCTCTAACTACCTAAACAAAATAAAATCAACTGCATATTACTTTTATTAAATTAAGAAAGATGCTCACATTGATCTGAAGCAGGCACCAGCAAAAGAGCTTTAGCTCAAATATCAAAATGTTGGCAAAGATATCAGCAGCTCAGAAACGGCTGTTAGAGCTGGAGCTGTGTTCCAGTTTGTAGGCAGTGCTGCTGGGCCCCCACTGCCACCCACAGCATGGCACAGTCTTTGCCAGCCTGCCCAGGGGCAACCAAAACACCCCAGGGGCAACCAAAACACCCCAGGGGCAATCACTGCTGGCCTGGGACAGCAGCAGAGGGAACCCACGCTGTGACCACCACACACAGAGCATGTACTCACTGAGTATTGCACTGCAACAGCAGGCCAAGGCACAGAGCTTGAGCTTCTCCCCATAGCAAAAGGCTCCCGAGACCTTTGAGAGAAATTTTTACAGAAGCGCTACGCAGCTATTGTTAAGAACATTATGGAAATGCTAAATAAATCAACGACTTAAAAGCAAATGTTTGCTAATCAGTCTTGATGAACAGAAGCGTAGTTTTAATTTGGATTAAGTTGTAGTATTAATCGTTTACAGAACATACATCTAGTATTAATGGTGGCATTTCCTTTTCCAATAAAGCACATTCAGGTTTTCTCAAAATATAAACACATGCTTCTAAAGTCTCCTGACGAAGATCCAGGTCCTTCATGCACAGCAACTCCCATTGTGAAAGAAGCTCTGAGCTGTTTGCAACATGGTACTAATCACAGTGCCTGCCAGCAGCCACAGACCTTTATCCAAATAGGGAATTTTAACTCACCGAAACAAATGAGTTACTTATGGGAAAGGAACCCCCCATTTTGCGACCACTGCACCTAAATAGGCAGACAGGCTCTTTCTGCAAACCGATATGGATAAGTGGCTGCAATTTTCCTAAGCTGCCTTTAAAACATGGGCTTTATTTTCAGTTCAGCCAGAAATGACCTTGTGTGACTTCAGTTCTGGCCTCTCCTCCTCAGCCTGCAAATTATTATAGGTATAATGGGCAGAAGGGGCTCACTCACATCACCAGTGTGCTGCAGCCAGCGTGCTGGCTCTTGGAAAGACAGCAGCTGCCAGAGTCCAGGGCTGGAGTCAGGGTACTCAGTGAGCCACATTCATTACATAGCAAGAACAACTGAGGAAAAATAAACACTTCTCAAGTCTATGACTAACTGAAGCTGTAAATTTCAAACACTTATTACAGAGTCATAGCTTAGCAAAACAACACGGGACGTGTTACATATCAGAGGGTAACCTTTAAAGAAGGACTTAAGCTCTGGGGAAAGTTTTAAAGCAGAGCAGGATGAAGTTTATGTGCCTTTTTTTCATGTGGTTCTTATAATTAACCAAACTGTCACAGAAAATCATCCTAGAGGCCTGGATTCAATCCAGCCTTCTCTAACACACATCCCACCATCCTCTCCACTACTGAAATATCCATACTGTATTCATTAAATCATTAGGACTAGTGAACAATTTTTCAATATAGTTTTTCTCCAACCCCTCTGTTTACAAATTTCCTCTAGGCAGATTGTGGGGGTTTATCTCTCTTTTTATTTAATAAAGCCAAATATAGCTTTTCCCAAGGGACCAGAGTGCCAGGTGCTTCCTAAACTGTGTCTTAACACATGTTTACCCAGTGTACACAACTTACTGCTTAGTCTCTGTGCCTGGTCATTCAGAGCATGTGCCATGATTTGTGATCATGACTACATAACCTTACTTGACTTAAATACATTACCTTTGTTTCAAAGTTAAATAGCAAAAAAAAATCTATTTCTTAGAAACATGCATGTTGAGCACAGGCTCAAAATTCACTCTCTATCAACAATATGAATTCTCCCATGTTCAAGAACTTACTTGCAAAACAGCAAAAAGGGAAAGCTGTACAAAGAGGCCAGATGGTAACTTAGCTTCTCATTCAACAAACTGTTTACAAACAGGTTCCAGCTTTACAACCACTTCTCTGCACAATCACAAAGTGCAGTCACAGGGGCCTCAGAGTTGGATTTTTATCCAAGATATTTGAATGTTCAGATCTGGATCTTGGCTTATTCCATCATGAAGATCCACATTAAGGAAATGTACACACTGTAGGGAGGATGAGGACAATCCTTAGTCTGAGAAAGTTTAGCTCTGTGTATTGGGGATGAGCCATTGTTCACTGAGGGTCACAGTTCATCACGTCCAGAATGCTCTCAGACATCTCTATTACAAGAGCAGCTGGGATGAAAACATACATCAAGAGAAATATGTTGCACACATTTTGTTTTCCATATTCTCTCTCTCTCTCCATAGGTTTTTTCAGATTCAATCAGTGAGAAAATCTGGCTGGTTGAGCAAATATGTAAACAGATGTGCTAAGCCACGCAAATATCTGGAAAATGTTTGTTCAGTGTAAGAAAGAGTTAACTACGGAAAGACTCAGTCAGTGACTGCAATATTTGCAGCAATAGAACAATCGGATTTTATCATTCTTTGCTATCTTGATACACATAATCTTAAAAGAGATCTAATGGAGCACCAAGTTATTTGTAACTTTCTATCTATCAGTGGGGCAGCTGAGCTGTAGGAATGTAAATAACAGACTTGTGCTGGTTACAAAATAGTCACTGCTTATCATGCTCACCAAGGTGCAGATGACAGCTGTCTTTCCAGGTCTAGTAGTAGAGTGCAATAGTGGAAACACAAGACTGGAAAGGTTCACTCTGTTCATGAGTCAGGTTATTGCTTTGTATACACTGACAGGGCTATTTATTTTGATTATACAGAGTGGTTTGAAAGAACAGCTCACATTCATGCTCTTATTCTTAGTTTAGTTTTTGATTCACGTTGGCTGTTGTAGATGCTCAGTCTGTTCTCCAGGTATTCATGTGGAAGTGACTGAGACATGCCAAATTTACCAGCAGCTTCTCATTAGTGGCTCTTCCTTGATTATGACATCTGGTGAGGTTGATGACAATAACAGAAGAAAAATGTGAAGTTCAGTCATTTGGAAATTACTTAAGTGGAGGCCATTTTGCACAGTATGATGTTGAAATGTTAGGAATGATTGAGGCCAGATTTATAGCTCAAGAAGTTTTACATCTGTATTTCATTTGTGAGTAACCAATACAAAAAAACACCTTTAAAGCATTTTAATCATTTCCCAACTGACCGAGAGCTCCAGATATTCTGTCAGCAATATAACCTAGACCACAGAATTGTTCTTGTTGAAAGGAATTTCCAGAGTATTGTTATATGGCTAGTCCAACAAAACTGTCCTAGTCAAGACTTTCAGTATCTTACTTTTGTCTCTGCAGAATGATTTTCAACTGCTGGTCAGTAGGAGCGATTCCTGTAATATGGCAAAGAAACCATTCACAAACTTTTAGCTATGAGGAAGGACAGCTCATATTTACCCTTCTTCAGTAATGGCCATCCTGCAGATTGTCCTGCTAAAGCAGCTTCTCTCCAATACCATCCACAGCTCAGCATGACAGTCATGCAGAAACGGGGTAAGCTATGTGAATTTGTGATTAGGCTGTTACCAAATTAACTACTTTTCACAGTTGTGCAAAACTTCTCATTTACAATGATGCTTTTGGAGCGCTAGATAGTTGTTGAACACGTCTGATCAATTTATGGCACACAGTGAGCTCAAACTGAGCTTAAACTGTATTTAAGTGTACTTAATGCCACCCAAATACTCTCCTTACGGAGCACTGATCCAAAATCTCAGCCAAAACTATTCTCTATAACACAGTTGATTAACACTGCCACACACAATCAATGATGGCCCAAGGAGCTGAGGTTAACAAAATAAATTCAGCCATTTTATGAAGCCAGTCAGTGTACCAAATGTCAGTGTACCAACAGGCATGCATTGCTTTGCAATGGAAGTTAAGCTCATGATTCAGTGCCTAATCTCTTTCTTGAGTGCTCACCCACAAGACAAAGATGCACTTAAATGTCCCCCATGTCCCTAGAAGGGCAGAAGTAATAGTTCTTTCCTGATAAGGCAACTCTTCTGCTTGCATTGCTACCATGTGAGGCAAGGCAATAAGACAAAATTCCCATCCAAGATACAGTAGATAAGTAAGTGGAGTAAGAGCATTTCTAAAGCAGACTCAGAATCATCACTAGCAATAAAGGGAGGTTTTAATGATTTTTGCATGCATTTGAAGTCCTCAGTTTGATCATAAAACAAAATGCTCTGATTAACTTCAAAATACCTATTTGCCACTGTTATCACCTTTGAGCAAGCAATCTTTGCTACCTGTTGTTGGAGACTGCTTGTCTTTTTCTCACAGAGGGGCACCATTTGTGGGAGTCTTTGCCTCCCACTCCAGGGGTTCCCTTTACCAGGAATCCCCTTTGAAAATGTCTGTGCCAGGGTCAGGAACCAGGAATGAGACAAGCGGGACTCGCTGGCTTTGGTCTTCAGTTGTTTATTATTTCTTTATCACAATTCAGAGCCTTAGATGACAACAGGCCCGGCACCCTTCAGTGACATGTGTCAGAAAGATGTAAAATGGACGATTCCAAGGATTTTTATACGGATACCTTATCCAATTAAGTTTTACAACATACCTAACATGTAGTATGTTTTCATTTTTCTACCAATTCCTAATTATTCTTCAGTCATGTAACATCTGCATTGTGACTTTGTCTAACCAATCACTATGCTACCCAAAACTACAGAAAATGGTGTAGATGAAGAAAAAGAAAGAAACTGAGTCAACACCCAAAAGTCCTCCATCTTGTCTTTCATCTACCTTCCATACTAAAACCCAAAACCTACTTTTTCACCCTTTGATAAACTGCAATATTATCTACCAAATACACTTACAAAATCTCAACTTCTCACAAAGTCCTGGAAACTTTTTCCATGACCAAAGTTGAAAACTGTGTTCTCCTGAGGAATGAGACCACTCAGGACAAGCACAGGAGATATTCCTGTGTCCTGGATTCTACAACCTGTCTGCCAGTCCTCCTACAGGCTGGAGGGGAAACAAAGTCTGATGAAAAATTGACAGGTTTTTCTGATGAGTTGCTCTATGCCCAGAACTGTCCTCCCCTCCGACAAGGCCCAATGCTGCATTTGCAGAAAGCAAACTGAAAGATGAGAAGTTCCAACTATTTGCCCTTCTCTCCTGCCCCTTTTCTCTCCTATAGGCAGGAAAGCAGAATACAGCGACTGAAGTGATGGAAATTCAACTGACCAGGGAAGGGGGGTTCTTTGAACAGATGCCTGTTTCTTTTCAAGTAAATGTGTTGGTCTCTGATATATGACGTGCATGTAATAAATGTAGTTGTTTTTCCTGTATTTACTTCTAAACCAGTATTCCCCTCTTCTCTGAAAGATTTACTATCTCATTTTGGCCCCATGGTCACAAGGATTCACCTTCTCTGTGCACTGGCTGATGGGAGCCACATAGTTTTTCCTTGAGACCTCTTGAGCACAAGGGAGCCTGTCCTGGCTCAGCAGCTACCTCCTCCACTCCATCTGGATAGACATCTCTACCCTTTGCTTGAGCAGTTCATGGTTTGCACCCCTCCTTGCTGATATTACCACAATCTACCTGGGTATCTTTGGGCACCAGAAGGGAATAAAGAGCTACACAGCACCTCCAAAATGAGGTTTAAAGATGTAACACTGCATACTTTGACAAAAAAGGGGATTTTACCTCACACATTATGAGGGACATGAAACATGGACCCCTGACTTGGCAGTGATGAGACCTGAATTTCCTAGTAAACTAAATTTTATGCAAATAAAAGAAGAGAAAATAATGATCAATTGCAGATAACACAAAGTGGCCCTCTCTTCATTGCATTAGGGCTAAAGAGATCTACCCTCACCTGAAGCATGTGAAGGAAAACAAATTCGGTCAGTAAAAACAAGCTTCTTGTACCTCAAAGATCTCATGAGCTAATAAAGTTTGCAAGGCACTTGGAAGGTAAGTGGCACTCCCAGGACAACAGAAATGCCTGTTTGAATCACAAGTTGCAGCTGCACACACTGAATGCCACAGGGCTGAACTGTGAGCAGAATAGCTGACCAGGAGCCTCTTCTTGTTTTACCAGACTGAGGCCATCCACTGGGTTTAATGACTCCCTGTTGTCCTCATGGATCTTTCTGGGGCAGGCACCAAGTCTGAAGATAAATTCTCACATCTGTACCCATGACAGACTGTCTGACGAGCAAAACGTGGTATGCAGAGCTGGTCCTGCAGGAGCTGAGCATCTTAGACAGCTGAGGGCAGCAGTACAGCTGAGCTGCAGCCCCAAAGATCCTAGTGGAGTGATTCACGTTTGATTTATTTGATCTCCCAATGATATTTTAATTATTCAGGACTGTTTGAGCTGGAGATCTCTTCCTGATTAATCCATGATCCAGTAAACCACACAGATCTACTCAAAGCAAAACTTTAAGGCAGACCCCTGGAGTGAATCAGTGGTCTCATATACTGAAAATCAGAATAAAACTGTTTTGCTGAAGCAAATATGATTACAGAGAAAGCAACTGCCTGCAGTTAAGTCCCCAGCAAGACACTAATTGTTGGCAAACAGCAACTATTAGCAAACATGAAAAATGATAGTGTCAAAATACACAATGTAATTATCTGTACACAAAACTGCAATATGAACCCTGTATAGCTATGAATAAAAGGCTTTGTTTGTTAAACTGGCCATTTCTCAACACTTGGATGAATGTGAACAAGTTCAAACACAAATCAAAGATATAAGCCAGGACACCTCAACACTGGTGATAAGTCTTTGAGAGTCTGGACTGGACAACACCTTTCAAATAAAATATATTTCCATAATAGATGCTGTTTATTTTCCTCTACTTCCCTGTTGGCAAAGATACCTACTGAGCAATTTATTTTTCACTGCTTCCAAATTTTCTGGCTGCTCCTTCTGATTGTAAGCATTGGTGGAAGAATATTTATTTGTTTAGAAGTACACTCTTGGGAAGAATGATAAAAGCTATTCTTCAAAATCCTGAAGCACAGGCCAAATTTGAGAAGAAATTACTTTGGCATTGTCAAATCTTGTGATTTTTATTCTACCTCTTCAACATACAAGAAAGGCATTTTATCCAGAGAAAGTGCTAAGAAAAGGAAGTGGGAAACCTGGATTTTGATTTTAGTCTCACCCTTTGCTGAAATTAAACCCAATAAAGTACCCAAGCAGCTCCTACCATACTAGGCAGCCACAGCACAGGGGCAGCTTCACAGCAAGGACACTGCAGAGGGGAATATGACATGGCTTTGCATCAGTGCAAACTGGGACCATGGTGCTGCTGTGGACATGTTTGTGAGCACTGAACACCAGGCTGAGTGCTGGTCACATGAGAGAGAACCAACTTGTGTTCCATGTTTCCAGCCACTTTTAAATAATAAAAAGCTATAAAATTTGTCCCAGACAAATTTTCCCAAAATTCAGAAGGGAAATAAAAATAAAGCAACAACTGCAGCCTTTTTATTCCCCAGTAATTATTTTTGAAGAAAAAACCGAGCTCCAGATGATTGATGCATTTTAGCAAAGGTGCAAGGTTAACAATATTCCTTTCTCTTTGCAAATGCTCATAATAGTCAGGAGCAAAGCAGATTTGTTCTTCATCTTCCTTATGAATTTTTAGTTACAATACACACCAGCTTTGCGATTAAGTATTTTTTCATTGAACAAAATCTGAGTTGTGTAAACCTGTAAGTTAAACACATTTAATGCTTCTGACAAAAGAAAAATGCCTGGCTTCATACAAAAAAAAGAAAACCCAACAAAAAGTGATGAAGACTTTTTTAATGTGATGTTTTCCTGTTCTATGGTCATCAACGTGATCTGAGTGTCCTTAGAGGAAACCAGGCTGATGTGATGCCAATTAAGAGATTCCTGTGTGCCTGTTGCCCTAAACACTGGTCAGCCTTTGGCGTCCCTGCCCAATGCAGTGAACAAGGCAGAGGAGATTACTCCCTCCTGTCAGTTTTTGTGTGGAGTGGTTGCACTGGAGGAGTAGTCACTATCCTGTTACAATTCTAACTCTTTTTCCCACCAGAGGTCCTGAGTTTTGAGCCCTTTCCCTTCCAGTTGAGGATTTCTGCCTGAAGTTTATCCTGTGTGGTCTCTGGCCAAGTTCTTTTCTAGCGGAAGTTTGTGGCCCATCAGACAAGGCTTTCAAATCACTCACATTTGGAAAAGCCATCCTTGCTTTCCCTGGGAATGCACTGCTTACAAATACCTTGTCTTGAAAAGTTCACATTTTTCATTTGCTTGCCCTCATACAGAACTCCCAGGAAAAGCAGTGTGTAAGTTTGCAGTGTGACTTTGCAGTTGTTTGCTGTGAGGTTTTCTTAGCTACTGAAAACTCTGAACTCCTTTGTCTTCTCTATAGACACAAAAAAATCTGAGACAAATTGTTCCTTTTGATGGGAAAGCTCTACCTGAACCTTTCAAACTGCATGAAGTGGGAGTTCAGTATCAGCTTGCTGTAGGAGCACAGTTGCACGTTCCCCAAGCACCTTGAACAATCCCAAGCAGAAATTATCCTGTCTGGGAAAATGGGAGAAAGAAACCCCTGCTCACTTCACTTGAGTTGTGTTCACAGACAGCTCTTCAAGACACAAGGGTAAATGCAGGGTGCCCCATGCAGCAGTCTTGCCCTCGACTATGATCATGCTGTATTTCACACTTCAAGCCCAGACAAGGGGAGCAGCAGTGACTGCCTGATACTCTGATTAGCAAATCAGGAGCCCAGTCCTCCCGCTGAGCTGAGAAGCCAGTTGTTAATAGCCAGGCTTTGGTGATTTCCAGATGGCATGACAGGAGCTGAAGGAAGACAATTAACGGGTAATTGTAAATAGTTTATCAGGGAAACTATTTCCATCAATGGAACAGTTCCTCATCAGGCTCCTCAAGTTCACTAGATAGTAACATCCATAATTCTGGGCTTGCCATTTCTTAAGTGATTTACTCTTTGTCAATGTGTCCCTATGTTCACCCCACTAGTTTGACTTAGTGCAGCCCAGCTGAAGAGGAAAAATGCCTGGAACAGTCAATGTGCAGAGACCATCAGCTGTGTCTCCCAACTCCACAATATCACACAGCATTAATACACCCAGCCCCACTTGAGATAAAATGCTCAAGAAGACCAAAACCACGCTTAGAACAGCAGAGAAAAGCATCCAGTGTAGGCAGCATTGAAATACACGTCATGCACTATTGCTCCACAAAACATGGGCACACAGAAAACGTAAAATTTATTTAACAGCTCCTCACAATTTTCTCCCCCCTTGATGGCTCAGCATGGGCTCCTAAGCCCTGCTGTCTGCACTATGCTATCACTTTCACCTCCCTTAACGTATCCTGCTCACCACTCCTCAGCCTCAGTGCCCCACAAACACAACCTTTAACAAGCTCCTATAAAGGCAGGGCAGCATTTACCCCATTTACAGACAAAACAGCAAGACACAGAGCTAAAGATCACAAGCAGCTATGCTGAGAAATGAAGCACCAAGTTCTACCTGGTTTTAGGTACCCACCTGAAGTGGGGTCAGCATAGCTCCTCTGTCAGTGCCATGTTATTTGAGTGGAGGCTGATGTTTGAGGACTAGATTTGCACAGTCTTTACACTTTTAACCAGCGTTCACCATTTAGCCATACTGATCTTGTGTGCACAGCATCCTCTCAACTCTGCCAGTCCCCTCTAGACAGCGCCAAACCACCATGCAACCTTCCTCTTGTACATTCAATATACAACACTGTGACAGTGATTAACCTGCCTCATATGCAGCCAATTACTCAACTTTACAGGCAAGTCCTCAAGACTCCACATTTAACTTTGTCTCCATAAGGTCATCCATCATGATAAAAATGCCTATCTTCAGCACTGGCAAATTCCTCTTGGGACAGGTAACCATCCTAGAGGCACCGACTGTTTGTACAGCCCTCCTAGACATGTATAAAGCAAAGAGGAGCAATCAGAGAAAGAATGGCCAGAGAAGGTATAATTGAATGAATCTGACCAAAGAAAAATTAATGGAGATTGATTGGAAGAAATGGCTCCTGTACCAAGGAGGAGTCCAAAAAGCAGTGACAGATTTCTGACAGATTTCCCATTTCTTGAGACCATTAAAGGTAGCTTGGACAGAGTTTGGGAAGGAAAAATAGCCCCGAGTTTTTGCATATCTCACATGCCAAATAACGACTGCAGAACTGGCTTGCTGCTACAGCATTTATTTTCTGTATTATTGTTTTCAGCTATTTCAGATATTTCAGATGCACAGAGGACCTATGCTTTACTCACTTAGTCTTGTTAGTTGGAAAGCAGTATCCTACTCGTTCCCTGCTGGCAGGCCTGCAGTGTTACAAAACTCTTCTGCACCTTCTTCCCAGGCAGAGCATAAGGTACAATGTTAAAGTGATTCTCCATATAAACACCACTGTATTCCTTAGCACAAAGCTCACTGAGCCTTTTGGTGTAAATTCTGTTTTATTTCAACCCGGGAAGCATCAAAACTGCAGGAAACAAAAGCTAAACCAAGCAGCATATGTATGTCCTCATGGTACTGATATTCTAATTGCCCAAATCAGAGATTTAGCCAATCAAGTTGTCAAGCCTCCTTTTGTCCTTTAGAGGGAGGAAGGTGACCATGAGCTGAAGCAGATTGTCCTGAACATTTGTGGAGTCTCCCTCACTGGAGTTATTCAAGAACTACCTGGACACAATCCTGTGCCATGTGCTCTGGGATGACTCTGCTGAGCAGGAAGGTTGGACCAGATGACCCACTGTGGTCCCTTCCAGCCTGACCCATTCTGGGATTGAGAGGTCAAGTGGAGCTGGTACTTTTCATATGACAGGATTGAAATACAGCCAGGACAATATTCCAGTTCTGCAGCCAGGGTCAAGGTGTACTGACACAAACAGTGCACACTGCTCTGCAGACCTGTGCAGATGTTACAGCAGATCTGAAGGAACTTCCAATTTCTACAAATGTATCTTCCTCTTGCCATGAAATCTCAAGTTTTTTCCGATGCCTTTTTCCTTCTGCTTCATGGGAATGTTTTGGATGGTCAGTTAAGAGGGGGAGCCAATTCCCTTGAAACCAGCCACAACCTCACCACCTTCTTACACCCAACTGAACACTTCCCTCAATAGCAGCTTTAGCCATGATGTCCTGGAGGAATCACCACCACCAGCAGAGATGAGAGACAGTGGTTCCCCAGAGTCTGCTCTGTATCACTTGAGTACAGATTGTTCCAATATGTTGTACTCATTTCATGAGACAGACAAGTTTGGGAAGTAAGGTGTAATTATAGTGCAATTTCAATTAAGAGTCAAACTGTGGTCCAGTAAGGTAAAAAGGTCAGCGCTATATCTAGCAATACAGCTGGATGGTGGTTTTGCACTTGGCTACAAAATGAAGGGAAATCCTAACTGGGCCAAAAATAGCCCTGTCTTCAGCCATGATTTGCTGCCAAGCATCAATCCCAGAGCAAATTCTGAAAGGATATTTGCTGGGATTTACAGTTTAAGCAATGCACTATGCACTCATTTGTTTCAGCAGTTTAGGCTGCAACTTCCTCTCTTTCCAGAAAGCTTGTTTTTATCCTGCTCCTTCCCAAGCTCTGATTACAAAAGAACTAGATGAAGAGATCCTCCTTTATAGGGAGTGTCTCAGCTGTCAAGTTTTACATTAGGACAAAAAAGAAAACTAGCACATCGTCCTGCTGTAGCTTAAACAAGGATTTAAGGAGCAAACACAGAAGACAGACTTGCCAATTAATCATCCACAGTGGGAAATTATCTCAGAGCACCTCCTAGGGGATGAAGTCTGAGAAAACATCTGGCAGGGAATTGGATGAAGCACTTACTAGGACAACAAATAAGTTAGCAGAGCATTCAAAAGGCAATATAAAGGCAGCATAACTTGTTCAAGCTCTAAAATTCCCTCAAAAATGCAATATACTCAAAGGTGCTGGACAGTGCTTAACATCAAAAATCAAAAGCTTGACCAAAGTGACATGAAAGAGTATACTAAACAAGAGGTTGAATAGGAAACCAGCTGAAAAACGAGGAGGAAAGTAGAGGTCAGTAAATTCCCATGGTGGCTGCAACCAGTACTGTAGGTGGGTCAGCCCTGGCACCACAACTCTTTCTTGGGGCATTACAAGTGGCTTAGGCCATACTCAAAACACAATATCTTTACAAGAATTCAAAGAAATGTTACAAAGGATTTTTTTTTTTTATAATAGATCTTAGCCTGGAAGTAAATTTTTGGGAAAAAATTGTGTGGCTGCTTTTTTGCAGTCATAGGTACATAGCCAAATGACAGCAGATTACAGATTTAATGAAATCTTCAGTCTGGCTTTTCACATTGGGTCTGCAAATGTTCACACATGTCCATGAATGCTACTAATCCCAAGGACTGGAGACAGAACAAGCCCTCCATCTGAGCCCCTTTTGAAAAGAACCTCTGCCATCAGCAGGAATACTATATATCCTATCGAGATTTTGGCAGCTACAAATGGGAACTTGGTTTTAAAGCTGGGCCAGCTACAGTGTCAGACACGTGCTCATGTCAGCCAACCATGAAGTGTCATCCAATTTTAAGTGCAAATAGCCTTCTAGTACTGTGTACAAGGGCATCCAGGGGAGCAGGAGCTCTATAGCCTATAGAGAATATAGATCTCTATAGCCAATAGAATCTCTATAGCTTCAGAAATAGAGGATGCAGCTTGGGGAAGGAAAGGCTGAGTCAGTCATGAGAGCAATGAATTTTACATCAGACTGGAATACAAGGGCCTTTCCAAATAAAGCAGACATCAGAGAAATAATTGGTCTTTATCTAATGTCTGCTAAAATAAAAGATTTATCTGGGCCAGGTAAAAAATCCCTAACATTTGGGCACAGAGAACTATGCCAACGAGATCTGAGCAGAGATAAAATGGATCTGGAAGATAACATCAAAAGCAGAAGGCATGGCTCTGAACTTCTCACTCACAGATATCATGGAAAAAGAGAAAAACCCTGAAAAATTAAAAAAAACCAATTGTCATGTTTTTACCTAAGAAACAATATCTGACCTCACATGAAATTATGGATAAAGTCAAACTAATCTGGTCCTTCTGGAATAAGCAACATTTTCACCCTGTTCAACAACGCTGGTTGAAAAAACTGAATAGCTCAGATGTGCCTCTTCTCCAGAGATAACCTGCTTCCAAGAAACCTTTGGCAAAGTGGACAATGCCTCCATATCAGAAGATTCTCATTTATCTAGGTTTCTTATGAAAAGGTTTCTTATTTATCTATGCTTTCCAGAAAGTTGTCAAAAAATATTGTAATCTGAGCAGAAATGAACTGATTTCATCTTGCTCACACTCATGAGAATTGCTGGACAAATTTGCACCAAAAAAAAGGAAATCAGTTGGAGAACTTCCTCATGGTTTTGAATGTACTAACAGTGTATCTCCCAAATCTGCTTATGTGCAGTTGATGAAAAATGCAGCAGCAGATCCATCATTTTGTTGATAAATGTTTTGAAGGACAATAATTCCATGGGTAATCCCATTATAGTAGAGAAAGGTATCTTTAAAAATTGCTCATGAGTTCCCCTTTGTAGGAAGCACCTTTTATTAGCACTGGAAAAACACAAATTTTGTGTTTGGTGAAGCAAAGGCAAGCACTGATTACTGGAGTATCATGCCAATATAGAAGTGCAACCTTATTAGCATCAGCACCAAGAGAAAAATCTGTGGCAGCAATACAAATGCAATACTCTACCCAGCTCTCAGTTACAGTGCCTGAGCCAGAAATATGGACAGAATAAAGAACTAAAACATTTGGGAGTGTGCATGACTGCCCACAGCTGCACAAAACATGCAGGAGAAAACTGCCTTGCTTCAAGGCTGCTGGACAAAAAGACTTCTCACTTGAGAACTGCTTCAGTGCTCCCTAAGCCAAAAGGAAGACAAGCTGTTCCATAGGGGCCCAGAGCAGAAATAATTGAGTCAGAACCTTTATACACACTAAAAACTTGAAGAAATTAAGGGAAGAGCCCAGGAAAGTCTTGGTTGGCAGTTCTCAGCCTTCTGCACCTGACAATGTGAGCCGCCAATTTGTTTGGATATCTTGCCATTTCCAGTTTGATGTGACATGGGAAACAAAACTTCTTGTCCTGACTGCTATTTGAACCCAGCACTTAAATCCCAAAGGAAGAGGCTTCATTAAAGATGCTAGTTCCCAACACAAGACACATACCAAACAACACCCTAAGAACTGGCTAATTAACCTTTTATCTCCTAAGATCTCTGCCCTTCTGCTGGAATCACACCATGGAAACACCACTCTTCCTCCTGCACCTGGTTTTCCATCCTTCCCTGTGATCCCAGTGCCTTTGGCTCAGAGTCTGAATTCCCCATCTCCTCTAGGCCAGCCCCTTGCATTCAGCGTTCCTGCAGCCTGACAGTCAGATGTGGAGCTCAGCCTCAGCACCACTCTGCTTTCTTTTTCACTCAGACTAAAGACCTGCTTCAGCAGTTGACATCTATTTGGTTATAACTTTTTTAAAAATCATTTTTCTTGCACACATGTGATCAAGTGAAAAGTGCTCACAACTGCTGGAAAAAGCAGAGTCTCCAGCTTGCCCCATGTATGCAACAGAGAAGCCAGGACTCAATGTCTCACTGGAATACCTCTGGACCACACTGGACATAAGAATGAGTCCAGGAAGCCAAGCTGCTATACACAAACCATAAACTATCTGTCAACACCCAGAACTGATCCTGCCCAACTTTCTAAATAACTCAGACCCACAGTGGCATTCTGCTGTATCTCAGAACTCTGCCAACATTTCTTGGACTGCCCATCTCCAGCTATCAATATTCTGAGAACCATATTCTCTGTACATTCACATTTTAAAGGCAGCAGCCGGGAATGAAAGTGTTACCCGCTTCTAAAGCCCATCCTGCACAGCAGGTGTCAGAATGAGCAGCAGCCCACTGCCATTCCCATTGCTCACACGCAAAACATCATTGATCAGGAGGCGAGTTTACTGCTCTCAACAACTTCCTTATGTGCCTGATGCAGACATGGCAGCAGAGCTCCCCAGGTAGGCTGTGCAACAACAGCAACCTGAGAATACAATGCAGGAAATAAATTAACACTCAAAGCAAGGAATACAAGGAATACATATGCATTTTAAATCAAAGGGTCCTATAATGCCTGCCTGGAACACTCAGGAAAACTAGACAAGTATAGCAAACATGGAAATATTGTCCTGCTTCTGGGCAGTGGGAGATTAGTTAAGTCCTGGGCTCATCAGTTACATAGGCTCATAGAATCTCTTTACACAGAGCTAGGAGTGCATGTATTAGATTTGGATTGTACTTTTAATTTGTGCAGCATTCCTTAGGGCTTCAGAGATCTTGAAAATTCAACATAACAGAAATAAATTAGATAAAAGATAGAGCTGAAGCCCTAAGAACGGAAAAAAAAAAAAGACAGCAATACACCAAGTACTTCCAGTCCAGTTACAAATTGCAGCAAACAGCAAACTTTCCAAATTCTTTTGAAATATTTGAGTGCTGCAGTGATAGCATGATGGATTTAGATTCAAGACACTGAAGAACTATCCAACAAAACTAAGCCTTTGATTTGCACTCAAGTAAATCTTCCTCCGGATTAATCTGCCCAGCTCTGAGATAACATGTAGGTTTTTCTTTTTTTCCTTACACAGCCTAACATAAACAAATCCCCCACATGCAGTGAGTGGTGGGGCAGCAAAAAGGAAAGTAGTTTGTACTTTCCAAGGAACGGAAAAACACTTTGTCATTCACTCCAGAGTTTGGCTTTCAGAAGTGCTGCCAGGGCACTGAGTGTTTGATATTATCAGTCTGCTACCAAGAACTTCATTTAAGCACAGGGAGCTTCAGAATATGGACTTTGATTCCCAAAACAACAGGGGTCTGGGTAACATCACCTCACCCACTCCTGCTTTCCTTCTGTTAAACATGAACTGAGCTCCAGCCAGTCTGATGTTCCACTACTTGCTGTAGGAACAAGACAGTCTTGTAGGATGGACCAAGGTGCGATGAGTTCTTGTCTAACCTGCACAGATCTTGTAGAAAAAGACGTCTTGATATCTGGTCCCGAATTCTATGGTCAGGAAACCAAACCTCCACAATTACACGCTCTGCCAGTCCTGGCTGGACTCTGCCCTTACAGCCCAGGCTGTGCCCAGGCTGCAGGGGCTGACTGCCCAGAGCCCCTCTGCCCTGCAGGCTCTGCCCGCGGTGGAAGGCAGCTCCCCGGGGCTGGGCTCAACTGCAGCCCCTGCACAGAGCCTGCTGCCTGCAGCCTGTGTGGGAGCACACGGGTGCTGAGCTCTGCTGGGGAAAAGATCTCAGCTCCTCAGTTGTATGCTACAAAATCCCCGCTGTGTCTGTTAGTTTGTTTTCCTCACCAGCAATATTTTAGGAACAGCTGAGCACTCAGATTGCCGTTTCCCTGGGACTGAAAGCCAAGCAAACCCAGCTAGCACACACAGCTGCTCCT
The DNA here is from genome assembly GCA_013400315.1 of Bombycilla garrulus. Taxonomy (NCBI): domain Eukaryota; kingdom Metazoa; phylum Chordata; class Aves; order Passeriformes; family Bombycillidae; genus Bombycilla; species Bombycilla garrulus. The sequence goes on from VXBU01011680.1 coordinate 1,302,319, forward strand.
TCATAAGAGAGTGTTTTGCATCTGGCTAGATCAGTCCTCGAAAGCACGGTGAGAAAACATACTTGGATAGCAGTCAATTAACACAACAAAAGACACTTGAAGTCCGTTCCCTGCTAAATGCTATCCCTGCAGCCAGTCTTCTGGATTTCTATGACATGCATTTTCTTCATGCAAGGAAAACCTATCTATTCTCTTCTTGGCACACATCAGGCAGTACACTACTTCCTAAAGGCACAGCCCTCTGGCTGGGATAGCCAAATGGAACCCAAGTCAGCAATGTGGGTTCTTCAAGCAATTTCTACTCAGTGGCCATTTCCATTGCTGACAAGCCTTTGCCAAGTGACCGTGTGTGTACTGCACTGCAGCAACAGCTGTGAAGATCACAGGTGCTGAAGACTCTCTGGACCTCAGTCTGATGCACTCACACGGCTACACTGGAGCACCTCTCAGCAGTTTGAAACAACAAACCTTATACTACTTTTTGGAAACTGGGTCATGGACCTGCACTGACCATCCCAGGACCACCCCACCTGCTCAAAAAGGCAGGATTGGAAAGCAAACCCAGACCTGACAGCTCTCAAGATTTCAGCAACAAATCACAAACAAAAATCACTAGGACTGGCAAGAGACCCAAGTCTTGCAGCTCTCAAATCCACACAAATTGAGGCAGATCTCTGCTGAAGACAGGCTGCAGCGCTGCCAGGAGGGAGCATGGACAGACACACAGGCTGCTGTTCAGGACAGTTTCCTACACCTGAAGGGCTCCTTTTTTACCCTCCTTTCCAGCAATAGCTGTAGAAACAGCCAGGAGGTTACAGACATCAGCACATTATGTGGAAAACTAAAGGAATCAAGAGAAGTAACTCATGCCAATTATTTTACAACGCCCCTGGCCTTCATCTACTGCACTGCACACAGACTGGTGGGGAGAGAGTGGAAAAAGCAGACACCACCTCCAGCTCAACAACTCCCATTAGATCCAACTGACTGCTTAATAGGGAGATAGTGAATTCAGGGAGTTCAGTCAAGTATGGCATTAGATTATGCCTATATTTACATCTGTCCCAGAGGGCCACATTTCCTGTACTGCAAACCCCACAAGAAGGGGTAATTAGATTTTTCCTTCATTGATGTTTGGCTCTGTTACAGAGGCTTTGGCTTTTTGTTCCTGCAGGAGCTTCCCTGGGGAAACTATTTTTTTGAGTTCTACTTTCTCCTCCTGCCTGGCCTTCGCCTGAGCAAGGGTTAGAGTGGGCCCCCAACCTGATCCTCAGGAGGTGTCCCAGGCTGAGGCTGGCCAGGATCCCTGCAGAGACCAGCCTCACTCTGCATTAGGCAGCACCTTGCTGACAGACACCCTCCAAGGAAGGACAACTGCGCAGCAACTGATCTACAGCTGCTCACTGCACACCCTATGCACAAGAACACCCAGACAGGAGACATCCCCAGTGCATTCTTGTGAGGCAGTGAACACGTGCATCCCAGAGGTGCCAGCCTGCACACAGACTCTCTGCAAGGCTCACACTCCTCATTAACACACCACAGCCCAATGCTGTTGGCACAGTGTGCCCACTAGCCTGCAGATGTAGCAAATCAGATTATTTCCCTCCCAGACAGTGTTCCCTCCCCATGCTAAAATCTGAAGTTTATCCAAAAGGCTAACAGGCAAGGAGTTGGAGTTATTTCTCATCCTGCTCTGTTCACATACATCATTGCAGCCTGAAAACTATGTGAGCAGCAAAAGAAGTTCCTGAGAAAAATCTAGTGACAGCATGTGACCTTACCCCTGCAGCACATTGTCAACACATTAATTCACTTCTGGATAAAATTCAAATGGATTCTGACCTCCAGCATCAGGAGGACTTTCTTCAACAGCCATGCAGCCTGGCAGCCTGCTCCTTGGCTCATTCAGTGCTTGCAGAAACTTTACAGTAGAGTCAATAGCAGGACCATACATCAGTTTCTTCAAATTGCTAATTCTGCCTGTAGACACTTCTTCCAGCTGCTTGCCATCCATAGAGAAATCATTTGGGAGTATAGCCACGACCACACTCTGTTGGGAGAAATGCACTGAAGCCTATAAAGGACAATGTTCATCTTGAAAGATTGTATCATTGCAAGAGTTAGTCACATCTATATTGACTACTGGCTGAGTCTCTTGACAGTCACACAGCTGGCTCCAGTGAGGCCAGGCAAGGTTTGTTTTGCTGCCCTCTTAAGCGCACAGCACAACAAACAATCGACAGCAAGGAGATGAGAGCATGTTCAGAATATGGACTTCAGTCACATGGCAGCAGCGTCCTCTCATTCCTGACCCTTGTGACATGTTTTAACAAAATGTAATACATTTCATGAATAAAGGTTCTGCTAAAGCTAGGCTTGAGGTATGACATGCAGGACTCAGCAGGGCTGTGGAACCCAAATTTCAGGTAGAGCTGGGATGCTGGCAGAGTCCTCAGCAAAGGCACAGTGTCTCTGTACATGCCAAGGCAAGGCCCAAGAGAACCAAGGGGTTCCAGCAAATACGGGGGAGTGTGAAGGAGGAAAGCTTGAACATGTATGTTAGACAAGTTTCCCTGAAGGAACCCCAAGTGGCACGAAGACTTTGTGACCCTGTGTTGGCCTAAGTAGCAGCAACCAGTATCACCCCACTGCACATGGCACCACTCTCACCCCAAATACCCCACCCAGAGGTTATGAGCACACAGCAACTCTGACCCAGAGTAGATCAAATGACAAATGTAGAGAAACAACACATTACCCCAGGTCCTTCCCAGGGGCTTAGGGAAGAGTAAGGAATGAGTCCATGAGACAAGCTCAGGCTTCACATTGAGAAGAAATGCCCTGGCTGCTCGACGGGCTGACAATGCCAGCATGACTCAGTCCCCAGCTGTGAGCAGAGCCCAAGCCAGAGCAGCCAGATGGAGAGGACTCGGTGGGCTGGAGCTGAGGAGAAGGACAGCCTGTAGGAGACATTGCAATTCCTCTGTACAAAAAGCCTGAAGTACATGCTTCTCCTGGGATCCAAGGCAAAAAGCTCAAAGCTGCTCATCTGGCAGCAGTGAGCAAGGAGTGTGGAGAGAGATTGCTTTGGGGTAAGTCCCATAAAAAATAAGCCTCTTAACCACTACTGAGAAAGCAACTGAGCAAAACAGCATTTCTGCAAAACTACTTCAATTTTGTTGGATTTACTTCCCTACCTAACACAGCTGACAAATAAACAGAAAATAAGATCTTTTAACAAATTGAACATTTACACCTCTTAAAGATTTTGCAAAACCTGAAACACAGGTTTGCTTCCAAACAGTAACAGAGGCAAAAAAAACCCTGCTTCCCAAGCCATCCCTCTGTGCTCACGCTCCACCCCAGCAGCTGTGGAGCTTCAGTTCTGCCTAATACCTCTCCAGATTTATTGGATGCCCAGCTAAAAAGCACTGATTGTTCCCTGTTGCAGTATTTTGCCATGGGTGAGGAATGTGGGAGGGATCCATAATATTTTTATGACTATTATATGACCTTCTGTTAACTTAATGGGATAAGTCACAGGGCCCTCCCTGAGAAGGGGGCAAGAATCCCTTGAGATGGATGCTCATGGAAGGCACAGAGGTCAAACCAACAGCGGAGCCTGAACACTGTGAAGAGTTTTAATTATGAATTATGAATCTAGGTACTATAGGCTGCTATTTCAGGAGCTGCTAAATTAACATACAAGTAAGAAACAGGAGGATCTTCTCAAAAGATAGGGCCTTCCACCTCCCACCTCCCACCCACTAAAGATTGCGCCATTTTTAAGTTCTAACAGCAGTGATTTGTGGTGCCTGATTTATCAAGGCCATAGAACACCAAGGCAAAATCTTGCCATCACTTCTGTGTCTCCTCTTGTCAAGGGGAAAGCTAATCCTTCAGAAAATCTCTAACCAGCCCAGATAATATTTCTTAAAATAGGATATCATCTCCCCTCAGTTCACTTTTCACACACTGAGCAGTAAAATTAAGTGGCTTCTGACTGAAGCTAGATGATGCAACATTGTCTCATAGGCTGCTAGATTCAAGCTGAGAGCTCTGCAAGCAGACAAATCTAAAATAATAGCTTCTGCTAGAAGTGCAAATATGAGAGTAAGAGAGCTTGGAGTTATTAAAAGATAATTTTTCCTCTGGTCAAGACTACTGGTTTCTGCCTTTCTGAAAAAGGGTGAAATTGCCTTTGAATTTTATGCCAGAGTTGAAACAAGTTTTATCATAGGATACAGGAGATTCACAATCCCGTGTTCCCCAGTCATAGGAAATTTCCTATCCATCAACTAAAAATGTCCCACACCTATTCCATAAAGATATTAAGCCACTGAACTAGGGACAGTAAGTGAAATTTCTTGCACTCCTGAGAGGCAGCCTTAGCATCAAAATAGGCATGCTAAGCCCCCCAGCTCCTCTCAGGGCTCAGGATACCCTGGTGTGGATGAGAAAACCCAATTCCCAGGAGAGTGACTGGGGTTTCTGGGGGGCTCACCGTGGCTCTGGCTGCAGAGGAGAGGGATTCAGCACCTTTTCTTAAGGGAGCACTGCATTGTTAGGAGCCTGGACACACTGAAATTACCTTCCTGGGAGCTACTGCTTGCATTGACTCAAGAGAAGCTGGCAGTTGGGTGCAGAGCTTTCCTGAACCTAAAAATAATGCTCATTTCCCCCAGCTTCTTTTTATTTGCCAGCAAAGCACTAAACCAGCTAGGGCGTCAACGAGTTCTTTTTAGGACCAGTGGGTGGGGAAAGTGTTGCTTCATTCTCTTCATAATTAAAGCAGGTCTCATCAGAGCACACGAGGGCAATTTACCTCAACGGGAGGGGACTGCTGGCACTCAGCTCCGGGAAACAATCAGCTGGCCAGCCGCTGATCCTCAAGCAACCTTTGCTTGTGTGGGGGGCAGGCAATCCCAGCCATGGCAGGAAAGCACCCACTGCCCTTTCTGCTCCCAGTAACCACAACTCACAACCAGCCTCAATCAGCAGCTACACAAATCTCCCAGGGACAAGAGTGATGAACAATAATTTAGCACCAGTTACATCACCAGCTCAGGTGAGCAGCACCATCTCTGCACAGGACCCCAACACCACCAGCAAAGCCATTGTTGGTGCACGATGACCAGGGAAACAGACCCTGGAGCTTGCAGGGGTATTATGTACTTCAGACTCATGAAAGTTTAATTTACTCTGCTTATAGTTACTAAAGGAAGAAATTAGTTGCACTGAATGCAACATTTCTACCAAATACATTTAAGATAAGAAGAAACCTTTCAGCTGGAACCAAAGCTGTTTGTTATCACAGACCACCTGCAGCAGGCCTTTCAGGTGAGAGGTCACTAGAGCTGCAGCAGGCTGTGTGCCACTGGAGATGCTGCCAGAAACAGATCCACCACATCCCCTCCACGTGTGTAGGGTGTGGGAGGAAGATGAATACATAATGAATTCCCAACTTTTATTTCTGGGGGGGCTGCTCACTGAGGGAGGGAATCACAGCAAATAATCTCCTGGGTGCTCACTTGAGAGACCTGAGTTAAAGCATTGCATCGAGAAACCTCAGGTGTAACTCTGGTCAGACTTATGTGGTGATTAAAAATTTCCAAATTGGGATAAATATAGACAGATATATAGATGTCTTATAGTCCATAAGACTGGGTTGATTTTGCAATTTCAAGTTGTATTCAAGTAAGAATGTTTGAAGAAAGGCCTGAATCTGATCTGGGTTCATATCCAAAGGTGACCCCAATTTCTGGCCCTTTCGCTCACAGCAGGAGACTCTGGCATTCGTGGTCACACAGCCAAGCAAGCCCTGGAGTTACCTCCAGCCTGCTCAGTTTTCACTCATATCCCCCCCCTAACCTCCATACATTTTATTCCATCCTCATTTTTAGCTTTCTAATTCCATGGTGGCCTCTCAAACATGCTAAATATAAATGTGTGGACCCAGCTATGTAAATAAAATGGCCCATGTGGTGAGCACACATGAGGGCAGGGGGCCTTTCCCATCGATGAGAGGGCCGATTGCCAAGCAAATCCCAAGCTCTGCACAGGGAAAGGGAACCTTAGATTTAGGAGCAGTCACAACTTATCTTGAAACAGCTGATTTTTTTTCTGCCTAGGGTAGAAAATGACAGACACTGGCCCACCAGGATCTGCCTCCATCACCAGGAGACAGAGACATGGAGGAGAGAGGGTCAGGAGACAGGGAGATATGTAGGGAGGAATTTTATGGATAAGTGGCGGGCAATCAGAAGGGATTGCCAGTCTTACTCTTGTGTTGTTGATATATGCACACATCAGTGTTCACTGGGGTGCACACCTTATGGGGACAGTTTGGTATCATTTGTTTGAGCGACTCCTTTTTTTTCTTCCTGAAACAGAAACAACTCAGACTTGAAAAATAAGCGATGAGGCAGCTCAGGCTGCCAGACAGCTGTGCCTCTATTTCCTGTGCAATATCCCATGGTGGCTGGGGATCTGCCCCTCTGTCAGGATGTGTCAGGGTCTGCATGGAGGGCGGTGGGACTGGGTGTGAGGACTGCGAGCTCTCCCTGGTGCACCCCTTCCCATAAATGGTGAGTGACTTCACTGTCAGGCCCACAGTGAGTCTCTTCTGACTCAAGAGGTTTTCCTCAAGCTGCCCACTCTGACAGTCCTCTGTGCCATCCCACGAGGGCAAAGGAGCAGGAGGGGCATGGTCCACGGCACACAACTTCCTTAGATTGTGAGTTCTCAGGGTGGGACAGCAGCAAGAGCACAGCCAGGCTCCGGCTCACAGTCACTAACAGCACTGAGCCTGCTCCCAACTTTCAGCAGGCACAAATGAGCCCATGCCAGGTTCAGGGACTGGATCTCGGTGCAAAGGGAATATTACACAGCCAGTGGGACACAGAATTGCAGGGGATGTCCAAGCCAGACAAATATAATACATGGCAGAAACCTATTCCCATTACCACAGACTCACCTGATGTGATGGACAAATTCAAATGTATATCTCAGTTTTTCAGCTAAGGCCAGGACTATCTCCTCTTCTCCCTTCAAATCACACTAGCTGTGACAGCATCACAAGGTTTTCAGAGGTGAGCACCCGTTTTTTCAGAGGTAAGCACCCAGTGCCCTGTGCCTAGGCTGGGAGACCAAGCTGGCATCTGGAGTCTCTCCAGAGACTTGTCTGACCTCACCTAACCCCCATCTCCAGGAGGTCTGTGTCCTTTGCTGTTGCTTCTCCTTTCAGCCTTTTCCTATTCCCAGCCCCAGCTAGGGGGTGATATGACCAAACTTCTGGTTTGAAAGCTGTATGCTTGAAACTCTTGCAGACAACATAGGAAAAGAGGTGATGGATCCTGCAATGCTTGTTTGCTCTGCAGCTTTTTGGAGGCAATGCCAAGTAAAATGAAGACCCAGAATAAATCCTACCAACAGGAACACTTTTACAAATAACCTCAGCTACACAGCTTCCAAGTCCTTGAGCACTTCTACTTCTCTGCAGCCAAAAGCATATGTTTTGTATTGCTTCACATAAATCTCCCTGGTTATTTATCTACATAAACCCGTCTATGAATTGCTCACTGGGACTCGAAATGCAGCAAGCAGGCTCTTTGATGTGTCTCAACTCCCAGTTGCATCAATCACTGCGGTGCACACCTTGTTTGCTCCCATGCAGGGAGAAGTTACCAGTCCCCTTTGCCAGAAAACAGGGCAAAGAGTCAAATGGTTTTGATGGATGGATGGATGTCTGTGGGATAAAGCTCATGCACAGAGCTTGTTTATACTGTGTTGCAATCACAGAGCCTGCTGCTAGGTCTCCGTGGAGATAGAAAAATGCCAAGTCATGGACTAGGCTCTGCTTCCCACTTCGCGACCCTCTCTTATCTCTCTGTAATACTATTGGCTACATTCCAGATGTCCTAAGACTATAGGTTAGTTCACCCTGACCCTAAACATTGGCTAGGTTACCAATCCTAACTAACCCTATAAAAACCCCTACTTCTGCCCAGTTCAGTGGAAGAGCCATCACTGGACACCCCTTCACGGAACCTGCATTAAACCATTCTGTGGAACCTCTACACGGCCTTCTCATCTCTTCTTCTCTGAACTAGCCACGACAAATCCTAGTAGACTAAGAGCTGAAATCACTAAGAGCTGAAATCACTAAAGAGCTGAACCGCCTGATTGCCTCAGGCTGAGCTTGCTGGGATAGCCTGGTGGCTGAGGTCTCTGCTGAGGATCTCCAGGACAGAGCAGTCCATCCCAGGACCCCGCTGTCCAGGCCATCTGCGACAGCAGGGCGTCTGACCCCCTGGACCCAGCCCGCATTAATACTGAGTTACTAGCACTCCCTCTTCCCACTTACAAATGAAACACTGCTCCATCAGCCCACCTTATGAAACATACTCCAGACCAAGAGCCTGCACATGAATATTTGATCTACTTGTGAGCTCCTTTTACACTACTGCATTTCCTCCTGTGGTGGCAATTTTTCTCTCTACAGGAATAAGTAAAACAACAGCCTTATTTTGTGGTGTTAAGGTGGTATTTTAGTCTTGTTACAGACCTGCACACACAGAGGTGGATCTCACTCTTCATCATTATAGCACAACTTTTAGTTCAGGGAATGAATCATGGGTTTAGGTTAGAGTTCAGCTAAGTAAGTTCCTCGATTGAGAGCTAGCAATGTATTTCACAAGGGAAGTGAAGACATAGGCAGGCAAGATTCATCCTCTTTGAATAAACTGTGCTGCTGACAATGCAGTGTGATACTATCTGGATTGAGGCAGCACCCTGCCTCAGTTTCTCCATTAGAATGAAAATTAATCAGTGCAGTAGAAAAACTGAGAGTATTTACTTTATGTTGACACACCACTCCTGTTGGCCTCATTGTTGGGTATCAGTGATGACAGTCATCCTGCACATACAGAACACTGTAACATGTCACACTGCTCCAGGGAAAGCAACCCCCTGTGAACACCCTCTCATGCCTGCATGCGGCTCCACTCCTGCTGCAAGTTGCTGTCGCCCAGGGTGATGGCAGATAATAGAATTTTTTTTTGTGGAGCGGAAGTTGAAGGGATGGAGAAGTCAGAAGAGGGGAGATGGAACCTTAGAGCAGCTTGGTCAGCAGTTCAGACACCTACTGTGACAGCCCAAAGCTCATATCCACTGACAGCTACTGAGGAAGGAATTGCCTGGCTTTGGGAGCGAGCTACAGTCTTTATTCAGAGGTCCCAGCAGCAGCTGAATGGCAAATTCAGACAGAAGATGTGTGATTGATTTCATCTCTTCTTCAGCTCCTCAAAGTTGAAGTACAAATATCCTGAGGCTACTCTGGGGTAATTTTTCTGCCTCTGCACTGCTTCTATGTAGTGACCTTTAGTGCCCCCTGGACTCTGCTTTCTTGTGACCTGTGGACTGGACTTCTTTTACTTGGTCCACTGCTACAAACAACACATTATTATTATTATTATTAAAGGGTGGTCTTTCAATCTTCAGTTAGCTCCCTATTTGATTACTCGAGTCTCAAGGAACTTCCTTTGGGGTGAGGAATTTTTCAGTGTCAGTGGGAAAAGTGGATGTGTGCTTACTGGATTCATGTGAGGAGAAATCCACAACCTTGACATCCAGATCCCAAGCCATGTCCATATTGCGATAAGTGATCCTAAGCACAGCCTTTTCCATTTGCTCTGCCTGCCTGTGTGTGTCTTACTGATCACTTCTAACTGCCTTTTAGGCAATGCTAACCAACATACCCACCTGCTAAAGGACTTCCATCAAACTCAGACTATGGGAATGATTTAGACTTCAGTCCAGACATGGAAAAAGGAGATGGATCTATTTTTAGTGTGACAGTCCACTGAGAGGCACTGATTCCAATTTCAGCATGATGAGTCTCTCCCAAGTTCTGCAGCTGACTGATTCATGGTAGGGGGTTCCTGTATGTGTGGGCAACATGGTCTTTGTGACATGTCATCTTCAAGCACATCTGGAGTTCCCATGGTTATTGCATGGGAGCAGTTCACAGCGAGTGAGTCTGACGAAGCCATAAGAAGGAATGAGAACTGAGAGGCAGCAAGCATAGAGAACATTCAGGGACTTGTGCAGATGTAGCCATGCCTTAAGATCACATAAGTAACTCCCTTTACGTTTTCCTTCCCTCTATACATGCAAGGTGCGATCTCCATTCATCCATCTGAGAGCCAAGATCAGTCGCACAAAGACCTGAGATTCCTAAGGCAGAGGGACAAAGCCCCCAAGTCCCCACTGCCAAGGGCAGCACTGAGCTGTGCTCCCTTTGCCCTGGGCATACCACAGCAATCCGCCAGGCTCAGGGCTCCCCCCTCACCCCCTCCCAGTCAGAGGAGCTGACAACCAGCTCTGTGGCTGTGTTGCCTCACGGTGGAGACAGTCCCACTGGAGAGGGGCTTGTACCTGCAACACGGAGCAGCCCCCTGTGCACCAGGCACATCTGTGAGGAGCTCCCTGACAACTCCCCGGACAGAAGGCTTGTATATCTCACTGGCTGGCATCCTCTGCCCCTTGTTAATTTGGGGGACCACCCCTATCCCGGTCAGGCCTCTGCTGCTTTCATGGTATTTTGCAGCTCCCAGCCCCACTCCTGCCTCAGTCCTTCTGATCACTCATACTGCTGTCAGCAAAGAAACTTCACAGGCAGCTGAGAAATGCTGAGATTGAAGATATTTCTTGCCTTGGGACTTAGATTTGGAATTACTGCCTTGACCTTAATTTCAGCTCTCCTGATATCCCCTCTCCCTAGTTCCACTGACATTCCTTGTTTAGCTTTTACTGTAATCCCTCAAAAATCATGCATTTCAATAACAAAATTAGAAATAATATAATTAGTAATAGGAAACAAAGATTTAACTTGAGAGCTTGTTTTCCTCTGGATTTCAAGTCTGTTTCTGCAGTTTTTCTCTCTGTTTTCTAAGCTAGAATTGTGCTTTCATGGAAAGTCTTGCATAATCACGTGGTTCTGGGAGCTGGATACCAATCTCTGGGAGCCCCGCTGTGGAACTGCAGATCAAATGCATAATAAATAAATGTAATTTTGATAGTTCTTGTTATTACAGCTTAGTTTAAGAAAAACACATGGGTTTTCAACACATATATACATACACTTGCCTATGTACGCATACATCCCGATCACACATCTCTCTGCCAAATACTATGTAAAATGTCACAAGCTCAGCACACATTGCTCAGCCCACACCACCCTGGAGAGCAGAGCAGTACTGGGATGGGGATTGATCCCAGCTGTACAGAGCTGTGCCCCACTCCTGGCAGATGGCCAGCCAGGAGCCCCTCACACATGCTGCCACAGGGAACTGGTATTAGACCACATTTTGGAAAGCCTCTAAGGTTGGGGTCAAACAGGTGACCAAATAAGAAAAGGGAAGTTCATGCTGATATGCTGGGAGGTTGCTTTCCTGAGAAAGGGGCTGGGGTGAGAAAGTTTCACAGGGCAACCAGAAATCACCAGGAAGTCACAGTGACAGAGGTGCTGTAGAGGTCTGTGGGATCCCCCATAAGTGCATCAGATCTGTTTCTACATCTATTTTCTGCTTAAGATTGCCTTTGCCACAGAGGTATCAACCTCAGCCCCCTTTCCCAGTATCATCCCCACATCATCCCACACCACCGTGTGTGGTGAGTTTTATTAACACGGGATGTCTGGATGAGAGCTCAGCCCCCAGCCATTGCCAGGCACAAGGCACAGCCTGGGCAAACACCAGGCCTGGCCCCAGGATAAATGCAGTGTCTCTCCAGTTGTGTCAGCAGGGAAAGGGTCCCCAGGAGGGACTGTGAGTACCGAGGCTCTTCATCAGCCCCTCCAGCTCACCCTCTCTGCTGGTTCAGCCTGCAGCACTGGAGCTGTGCACCAAAGCCTGCTGGGGCTGGCTGGTGTGATGTGGGGCAATCAGTGACCTGCTGAGCTTTGGCATTTCTGCTGGGGTGGGAAATTCCCGGAGGAGCAGGCGAGTGTTCGGCAGCGTGTTGATCCCTTTGATCGAAGAACATAAAGCCAAACAGGCCAGCTGTTGATTTGTGTTCACTGCGGCTCTGGGCTCTTCCCAGTCCCCTTCAGATCCATGCTGTGGTTATCATGCTTTTCTTGTTCAAACAGTAAAACCTAATGGTGGCCTTTCATTCCCACCTTGCAGGGGGCTGGCTGCAGCCTGCCTTGCACAGGGAGCAGCCGGGCTGTCTGTGCAGTGGTGGGGTCCTGCTGTCCCCTGCCGGGCATCCCAAGCACGGCTCGCAGCGCTGCCCCGGGTTTGGAGACTGCAGAGGGCATAATTTCCCGTTACAGCTAAGGAAGAGGCAGCACACTTAAGATTTTCTCTTTAGCTCTGCCGGTTATGTGACTTCAGGCAGCCCTCTGCCATGTTTTTTCCTGTCTCAGGAGTAGAGGGAGGTCTGCCAAGCTCGCCTCAGGATGCTGTCAGTACATTCAGACTGGTTTGGAAAGCAGTGGACCTCCGGGGATACAAGGCAGAGTGAAACTCTTGCTGATTCCAAGGAGATATTTGTACCCAGTGAACCCACAGCTGCAGTTCATTGGTGCTTCAAATCGACCGGGTCCATCTGCCACCAGGCTGCTGTTGTGACAGTCCCTTTCCTCTCCATGGCAGGTGACCTGGTGGAAGGAGGGTGCAGGGAGGCGGCAGCTGGCACCACTGCAAAGGCTCCGGACAGCTGCTTGCTGGCTCCCTGTCCCCTGGTGGACAAGGGAGAGCATTGGTGTCAGTCTCGTCGGAGCATCTCAGCTGCTGCTGCTCAGAGAGGGGACCAAGGCTACTGAGCAAGGCTACCTGACATGGTTATAGCTGAAGGCTGAGGAGAGAAGAGGAGGTGAAATATCAGAAACAGATTTCCAGAACATTGTCCAAGGCAGTTTGGGAGCTGTTTTTATACTTTGGGCAAGCTAAGTTAAGCATTTTCCTGAAGGTTTCTTCCAGAGCATGGTTTGTGGTACCCTATGCCCCAGCACAGGATCTCCGCTATTTGCAGCACTCTCAGAGCATCATCGTTTTGCAGAGACAAACATGAGGTGAGTGTGCTGCTCCCCTACATCCTTATTGGGGTAGCCAATCCAGATGCTGCCCTGTGGCCTTGGTCACAGAAGAATGGCCACAGTGGTCATGTCACAGCAAAAGTGACTTGAGTAAAGTGTGAGCAGGGAGAGATGAAGACAGAGACTAACAGGACTAATAGCCTAAGATAAAATCCTCTCAAATCAACCCATACATCATGGGAAGCAGACTGTAAATGTGAATCCTGGCTGGCAGCCAAAGTGCAAATTGTAAGCCTCTGTGCAAGAGAAGTGGTTTAATGTGCTGCGGGGTACACTGCTGTTACGTGTCCTGGAACAGCCTGTGCTGGTGCATAGGTTTTGCAATGTTGGTTACAGGCTATTAAACCCCTCTATGCTCAGAAGTTGTCAGTCTTCTTCTGACTTCATAAACTCATTCCTAAAAACCTCACAAAAACACAACTTCATTAATGGTATCCTCTCCCCACTTGAACAGAGGTAGAAGGAGAAGGGACCCTTCTACCAAGAAAAATCAAGTTCATGTGAGGTTGTTTTGTAGGAGCACTACCCAAAAAAATCATAAATGGAAGGAAGGAGCTGCTAAGTGGATGTTGATAGAAATTAAGTCTGAGGATACCAGCTCACTCCATGCTATCCTGCTGGGCACTGGAGTGAGAGAAACACCTAGTGCACCTAGCAGGAGTGAGTGAGGGCCTTGTGCTGCCCCAGGCTATGGCTCTCCCCACATGGGGGACAAGCACCCTCAGGAAGGCTAATATAGGCCCACTCAGAGGATGGAGGCTGGGCAGTAGCCAAAGGAACATGGGAAGGAGATTGAAGGTTTAAATTGTTAATGTATTAATCTGCCTTTTCCAAACAGATTCTGTTCCTCTGTGACTACCACCACTGGCACCCACACATTTACATTTATTTAAAACCCTAGGGCATGTTGCTTTCCAGAAAGGAAATATTGCTGTCAAGGACACTTAGACAAAGTCATTTACTTTCTGGGTGAGAGCCCAGTGAAGTTTAAAAAGAGTGCCAGAGTAAAAGCCCAGCATGCTGCACTGCCCATGTTGGCTAAGGAGACCCCCACCTAGGGAGAAGGCAGCAGCTTGCTGCCTTGAGCAGTGCTGGGTGCTGCTGAAGGATGAGTGGTCATAGCTCAGAGCTGCATTGTTTTCTGCATCTCTTTAAACCTAAGCTCATGGCTCTAAGGGATTCTGAAAGACTCAAATTGAAGGTGTCTCTTCACAAATGTGAAAAGTAGAAAAGTTCTTTAAAAGCAACTAGAGGAAAGGAAGACATAAGACCTAGGACATCAGTGTTAAAAAAAGAACATGACAGCAAGGAAAAAAGCATCCAAACTGTTTGCACAACCTGAAAGAACCTGTACAGCCTGTACAGCCTGGGAACCCCTGAGATTTGCTCAATTGGTTAGAGCATGGCGCTCGTAACACCAAGATTGTGGGCTCAATCCACATATAGGCCATTTACTTAAGAGTTGGACTCAATGACCCTTGTGGATTCCTTCCAACTCAGAATATTCTGTGAATCTGTATTCTGTAAACTCCAGGGACTGGAGGCAGAGGGTACTCCTGGAGCCGCAGCAAAGCACCATTAGAGGGCGTGGGGATCACCCAGGCAATGCCCAGACACAGCAGGCAGAGCAGCAGTTACCCCAGCTGGGTTTTTCCTCAGCCTTCATGTGACATTCCCTGTTGTCTGCCTCTGATTTCCACTCCCTTGCAAAGGAAGGCTCACCACTGAGTCACCAGTTGTGGAAAAACAGGTAGTTCCATCAAACACCCGAGGCAGTGCAGGAGGACAGGAGGAAATGGGAACACCCCAAGTGTGACAGTGCACAAAGCAAAGACATGAGTTGGGTTTGCACTGTTCAGCATTGCCTCTCAGGATGCTCTGGAAACCCTTCTCCTATGGGCCTTTCCATTTTTCACATGGAAAATGTGCACCGTGCCCAAACCTTGACAGGACTACCTGCTGCAAAATCTCTGCCAGTCACAACTTTCTGAATGTTCAAAAAACCAGTATCAGCAGTTATTTACAGGAATCATTAACCCATTTCATAAGTTCAGGCATTTGGCTGCCCTGGGAAAATATCAGTTTGAAATACAGACCAAGAACCCACGGAAGAGAAGCTGTCATTGTGTCCTTGGCACAAATCATCTCTACTCCCAGGACAAGTCAGTACAACACATACTGGCCAGGCTCAGTTTTATGGTGTCAGGCAGGTGAGGGGGGATCACAGGGGGACAGGTTCAGCTGGTTGCTCCCTCCCTGCAGGGCTGCCTGTGTGTGAGTTGAGTGTGATTCACCCAGTCGTTTGCCCAGAGCAGCTTGCCATCCAGCAGAGCAAGGGGCAGGGGGTGCAGTGACTCTGCAGATGCCGGCTGCAACACAAGGTGAGCTCACACTCATTGACCTGTGAACCCACAGCCCTGCAGGCAGCACACATCCGTGCTGCCCACTGGGACTGTGCTCACATGACCCTCCTGCCAGGACTGCCATGCTGCTGCCCACACCACCTCTTCCCTGAGTGGCAGCAGGTGGGGATGGATGGTGATCTCTAGCAAGATGTACCCTGTTCAAGCACAAAGGAGTGTGGGGCTGGGGTACCGAGCAGCCAGTGTTTTCTTGTCTTGTCCTTCACACGTACATAGGGCTGCCCCTCTCCTGAGCCAGTGTGTCCTGCAGGGACAAGCCAAGGACCCCCAGGCTGTCTACCAAATCCAAGGCAGAGGTCAGAGTACCTGTGCAGTTCATTCCATATGTTAGAATACTTGTGAGACCCTGGTGCTGTTCAAATGGCTCTGGTACCTACAAAACAAAAATATATTTCACTGATGCTCCCAAAAACAGAAAATCATATCTCCCTTGCTATGGCTGTCCCAGGTCTGTGGAATCCCTCTGAATATGTTTGATCTTGTTCCTGTGATTGCACACCAGTACTGACACTTCCCAAGCCGTACCAGTTGGAACATGGATGGTGAGCAGCAGCCATGGCTGGGGGCTCAGCTGCAGGAGGCAGGGGGCCTGGGCTGCCCCTCGTGACTTGCCAGAAACGTGTTGCTCTCTTGCCAAGAGCAAACACCGTCATCCTCACAAATGGTTAACCTGCCGGGAGCTGCACAGCACTAATGACTTCACATTCATTTAATCAGCTTGGGCTTCCAGAGCCTCCACCTCAGGAGCAGGGAAGGCCGTGCACCCATGCTCCCAAAGCCGCACCCCTGCATCACCAATCATTAATCAGACCGGGCCGAGAAGGAGCGAGCGGCAAGGCCGGGTCTCACAGTCCCCACGGGAGCAGCAGGAAGCAGCGCTGGCCGGTTCCCTGGGGTGCCAGCTCATTCTCCGACCACCCTCCCCTGGGAGGCCCTGTGGAGGTGGCCAGGCCTGCACGCACTGCCCTTTCCTTCAGGAAGGTCACTCGGTCCAGGGAGCGAGAGGCTCTGCCTGTTTCTGGGAGCTGCTGGGCTACGCGAGAGGTGGGAGCTCTGGAGAGGAGTTTCTGCCTGGCTGTACCGCAGCCTCCATCTCTTCGCCATGCAGCACAAGGCATTTTGGAGTGCCCTGGAGTATACCTGCCGACTGCTGGGCATCTCCACCGCAGCAGGTAAGAGCAAATTCTCTTTGTCTGTGGCACTGAAAGGCACTGAGTGGGTGTCAGGACCTCCAGGCTGCCTCCCTGCCTTCGGCCAGCTGCAGCCATGGCCCCATCCTATGAGGGGGACAGAGAAACTTGCTCACTTTTGCTTTAGGATCCAGGGTGGGAGAGTGCTGGATGCCTAGCCAGGCTCTTTCCAAATTCTGTGGGAGGAACAGTGAGACATCAGAAAGGAAGAGCCAGCATTCAGAGGGCAGGATAAAGCACACATATGCACAAAGTAAAAGAAAAGAAGAAAAAAATAAAACTAAACTGGTATTCTTCTAAAACAGACACAGGCATAGGAAAGATGTGAATGAGACTGAAAAGCAAAATACTCACAGATGTGCAAAACTGCTGGGCTGCACTGTCGGATGTGAAGATGAAGGAGGAGCTCCTTGTATTATGCAGTGAGATGTCCTGTGCCAGGCAGGATGGAGAGGTTCCATCCCAGCCATCATGGCATAGTTATTATAAAAGCACCACTCTGCCTCTCTAGCAGCCTGTCGGGAGCAGCTCAGAGCAGTTCAGGTTACAGCTGCAGTACAAACACCATAAATTCACCCACCTGGTACCTGGTGAGTTGCATCCTCTCACCTGCTGCCAGGGTCTGCTTTGGACCAGGGTGTTCTGGATTTGCTGACACACCCAAGTGTTCGGTTTCAGATGAAATGCAGGTGTTTTGAGCCAGGTGGCAGATACAGTGTCTCACATGGAAGGATGGAACACCGTCTCACATGGAGCATCTCTGGATAGGACTTGGGGAATCAGTTAAAGCAGAGGGCTCAGGGGTTGACTCTGGCACTGCTGCTGACTAGCTGTTATGGGACAGGACAGGCAGCACTCTCTGCCTTAGTTTCCCCATGAGTAAAGCAGAGATCAAAGGGTGTGATTTGTCTAAAGGCTGGAGGGGCAACACAGAGGTTCCTGGTGAGAGGTGATTTGAGGTGATGCCTGTGGTTCCTGTTTCAGAACCCCAGGGATTTCAGTCAGACACTGCAGAGTAAGTCACAGCAGGTCCTCCTACCTTTGTATTTCCTTTATCAGCTGCAGACAGTCATGAAGAGACACTTTGCTCCAACCGGGGATAAAGTAGAAAGCACACAGGTCAGCTGAAGTGTGCACAGGTTCCCAAGGACACAGCTGGATAATGTGCTTTAAAGGACTGATACTGATAACAGGCAGAGATCTGAGTCTCTGAGTTTATACAAACTCCCAGTAGATAAGTCCATGTCACGGTGATATGGCAACAGTGGGAGATGGGACACAGCTTTAATCAGAAAATGCAGATATTTTCATTTCTTCATCCCCATCCCTTTCAGCCCCCATGAGCCTCACACTTTTCATATTCTCATTTAAAACTCCAAGGAAACTCGTAGAGACCTTCCTGTGAGAAAATGTGAGCTTGTTGCCATGGGAAAACTAAAGCTAAAACAACAAAATATAAAGTAGTTTACAACGTAGAAATGTGTCAGTGGAATATCATCTTTCTCTCCTGCATGTTTTCTTTTCATAATTTTGCAGCATCTGCACATCTTTCTTTAAATTTTCTTTAAATAAGCTCTGCAGTTATCTGTCTGCGTAGCATCACAAAGTATAGAGAGCTGCACTACAACTATCTGTGCTTTTCCATAGCTCTAGTGCATTCCCAGTATCATCTGACTTTCCCAAAAGGCCCGTGAAGAATGGGATGTGCCTGTGTTTTATTCCTCTGTGTGTTTCAATGGAGTAAGAAATCAGCTTGATGCAGTGTTTAGTGCCTGATGAGGTGTGTAAGGCTTTTGAATGAAATGGAAACCATGCAGAAGAAATTTTTTTTTAAAAAAACCTATAAAATGGAGAGTGCATCAGCCTCACTAATTGATTCTGAGAAGGCCTGGCCAGCTCCTTATGCTGTTAGTAAATAGAAGTTACCCACATAATATAAACCTCCCCTTCCCCCAAGATCTTGGAGTGTAATGGCTCTCTGCAATGGTGAGGCTACAGGGCTTCCTTTGTATCAGAAAATGGCTAACTTGTCTTGTAGCAAGTTAGCAAAGAGTTGTCAAACAGCCCTGTGATTTGCTGCAGTGTTTGCAGCATCTCTAGTTCAGTGATTCTAGGCCTTATGATTTTTGCATCTAGGAAAGAGTTCCTACTTATTTCTTAATTCTCATGCTTTCAACCATTTAATTCCTAATCATGTGCCTTTAGCCACATGCTTTGGACAAGATCCAAATCAAGGCAGTAACTAGTCCAAACAAACACCTCGAAACAGCTCTTTTCTTCTTGCAGATTCTTCATCCAAACAGCTTTGTGGTTAAAGCAGAAGCTGTGCAAAAGGAGGAAATCTCTCCATCCAGAGCAGAGGCTTGAGCTAACAACCAAGCTGTAGAATTCTGCATTCATGCACAGGGAATGAATGAACGAATGAATGAGAATGAATGAACTCCACTTTTTTAGGGAAGATTATAAAGAACGGTTCTCAGTCACAAGATAATAAAAGGCAGTACTTTGCATGTAGGATTACAGCTGTTGCAGATTCACAGCCCTCTCATGAGACTGGTTTCCCTGTGCTCTGTTCAGGGCTGGAAATGCAGTGTAGAAGGGTAGCACATGGGTCGCATACGTTCCCTTGGCTGACAGGGGCTAGCAACTGCAGGAGACACAGGGAAAACACGGAGGGATTTCTTTCAGCCCATGTTAAAGCTGACCCTTGGCATTGACCTACACTGCAGTCTTGATCAACACCTCTGTGTCGATCTGTGTCCTTTATTGGGAGCCTGGTACCCTCCTCCAGATGGGGCAAACCACAGCTCAGAGAAATGGGTCCAACCTGCCCCTCAAACCTTGGCATGGAACAGGACCAGTGGTGAACTTCCTGAGCACCAGTGGATGGGTGGGGACTGCTCGCTGAGGGGTGGAGACATCAGGCGCAGACAGGAGATTGCCCAAGGCGACTCCCTGGCTGTGAAACCTGGGCTTCATTCCGCTCCACACTGCTGACACTTGTGCCCTGTGAATTGGCATGTACTGACCAACTTGCTGCAGCTGGTGTGAGGCATTACACTTCTGCTCCGCTTTAGGAATAATCTTGAAGGGAACTGAAGGTTCTTGAAGGAAATTTTCCATCCCCTGAAGCTATTGGCCAATCCATCAAAGATTTTAGCCTTGCTAATGCTCTTAATCCCCCTAAAACTGACTCCCTGGTGTTCTGTACTGGCTGAGGCACTGAGAGAACGTTCATTCCCTGTTTCTAATCTGCCTGCTCCCATTATATGTTTTTCTGTTTGGCTAGCAAAGGATCCTGATGCTATGACTACAGCCCTTCGTGAAGGCAGCTGGCACAGTTCCCCTGCTCTGCTGCCATGTGTTGGGTGCAGCAGGCCTGGGCAAGCAGGGAGGGCAAGGGGAGTGGGGCTGCCAGGCACTGGGGGGACCTGGGCTGAGAAGGATGGGGCTGTGGGCCTTGTGGCAGATGTGGCAGAGAGTGGAATGTTCACAGGACACTGCTGCTCCCCTCCCCCAGCTGCCCAAGGCCAGCTGGAATTCCCAGAGCACCTTTCCCCAGCCCAAGCAATGGCAAGGCTGCCATAATAGGGGTGCAGCTGGGATGGGTTTCAGGGCTCTAAGTCAAGGGCAGCACTTAGTTCTCACTCTTCTGGGCTGGTGTGTCAACAGGAATCACTGATGCTGGCAGTCCTAACATGCTGCCCTGCATGGGAGAAGCTGCCTTGCTAGCCCCTGGGGAAATGGGGACATCTGTCCTGGGAGCTGGGAACTAACCCGAGGGAACTGGGAATGAGCCCTGCACTCAGCATCTTTCCTACCCTCTCTTTCTAGTGCTGATCGGTGTGGGCGTAGAAACTCTGCAGCGAGGACAGTTTAAAAGCCTGGCTTTCTATCTGCTGTGAGTATTTTTGCCTTTGGAATCAGAGCTGGAAGGGATGACAAGGTCAACCCCTCCACCAGACTAGACTGCAACAACAGCAGGGAACAGTGTCAAAGGCTTTGGATATTTCAGATGTCCATATTGAGGTTTCAGAAAAATAAGCTATTTCTGTTAGAAAAAGAGATGCTACTGCAGACTCAGGCAGGCCAGAGGTGGCACTGCCTGCAACTTGACTCCTCAGGGGCAGAAGGGCTGTGAGTTTTCCTCAACAAACCAGATGGACAGAGTATGTTCAGACCCCAGCACACAGACTGTGTGGAGAACTGGATAGTAAATTCTGGCCCCTCGTGCCCTTTCTGCCCATCTGGAGAACATACTCAAACACAGCCTGCTCCCCTGACAGCTCCACCTTTCAGTTTTTCAGGGGTTGCAGTTACTGTCTGTGAAGGCTTCTTCTTTATCAGTTTGTTCCTGGAGATGTGTTTCACGTGAGTAGACCCTGCCCACTACTCTCCAGCCACGGTGGGACCTCCCCAAGGCACCTTGCCCCTTACAGGCAACACCAGATCTGGGGGAGCTGCAAGTGCCAGACCAAAAGTCCTGTCCCTAACGCCAAGGCAAGTGCACTCGGACGGGGGAGGTAAATGGGTCCATGTGCACAGCCATTTAAACCTGTGTTGTAACCCAGGCTTGTGCTCTAATTTCCTGACCATCAGCACAACAAACCCTGGTCTTCAGCATCTGCTTAAGAGAGTGGGTAGGCACAAGGTACCAGGGTTGAAGGAAGTGCCAGATCTCCAGGGTGAGCTTCAGCTCCATCCAGAGACAGCAAGGAAGTTAAAGTTAAAATGTAGACAATCCTTATGTCCTTTTCAGAGGCTGAGCACTGCTGCTGTCTTCTAGCATAAACTCAAAAGTCCTCACAGCTTAGAGGCAACACCTTACTCCAAATAATAGGCACTTGATTAGTGAAACTCTGAGATGCTGGCCTCTGGCAAATGCTCTTCTCCCAACAGGAGATGTTCAAGCTTTGCTTACAAAGAACACGCCCATCTCCTGACAAGCTAGAGTGAGGATCTTCACATCTAGATGGGTCATGGTTAGGACCAAATCTTCTTGGCATATGGTTGGTGCCTCATCCCACAAGGACCTCTTTTTCTCTCCCCAGTCACAAGCCTGAATCCTTGGCACAGCCCTGCTGGAAGCGAGTTAGATGCCCAGGGAGCTTCCAGAAATTCCTGGGGTATACACTGCTCTCAGTGGCTTGCTTCCTACATCCCGTCCTCGTCTGGCATGTCACCATCCCTGGTGAGAAGCTTGGGTGGGTAGTAGTGCAGATGGAAGAGCAGCACGGTCTGTCAAGGAGTGGGGGTGGGGATGTGCAGGGAGCTGGGCTGGTGGCCGATGGCACTGGGCTAGCCAGACCAAGTGCTGCTTGGCAAGGTCCTCCCACTTGCCAGAGCCCTCAGCCAACACAGTCTTGTCCCCAGGGTCCATGCTGGTGCTCACTGCCCTGGCCTACTTCCTGCTGAGCAAGAGGAGGAAGAGCCCAGGGCACAAAGAGACACATCCCCAGGCAGGTCAGTACGTGGACCCTTCAGCCACTGAGGCAGCCCCAACCATCATTGGTGACACTGAGCAGACCTACACCTTCCACGGGACCCAGAGGGAGCAGCACCGCTCACTTCTGGGCCATATGAAGAGCATCCTGAAGGGCAGCAAGGACAGGAGCTCAGCCCCAGAAACTCCTGTCCAACCAGCAGCCATGCCAGCCCCTCGCAAGCAAGTGCACTTTCAGGAGAAGGTGGTGCAGATCATCCCCTCTGTCAGCGAGAGCTTGGAGGACGTGGAGAGTGAGGCTGAGGAGACCACATCGGACACAACGCCCATCCTCACCCCACCTGATGCTCCCATCATCATCGCACCTCTCAGCTCTGCCGGCCTCTTTTGAGCCCTCCGCAGGAATGAGGACAGGACAGACCTACCACCCTGGAGCAGATGCTCCAGCAGCCAAAGGGCCCCAGGAGGTGGCCCCTTTTGCTTTCCATACTTCTGCGGTGACAACTGTGCCACCCCCTCTTCAAGGGGCCGTCTGCTCTCCCTGGTCCCCAGGGTCCACGCATTGTGGCAGCCCCAGGGGACAGGCGGTGGTTCAGCCAGGGCAGTGCCAGCACAGAGAGGTTTCTGCCCCCACAGCCTCACACGTGTGTCACCCCCTGTTCAGCACTGCACACCACTCTGTGCTCCTGCCTGACGCCACAGCCATGGTGTGCCTCCCTTCTGGAAGCAACAGGCGGGAGGAGGGGAGACCTGGAGCAGCCTCTGCTGGGGCACTTGTGTCACTCTGGCCCTCAGTGCACATTGCAGAGCTCAGGGCTGGGCCACATTCAGCACAGGGCACTGCAGCCTGCAGGTTCCCTCTCAGCACCTGCACCCACTGCAGCAGCTTGAGACATGCAAAACATGTTTTGGAGGCGGGCTGAGACCAAGCACATCCCTGGCATTAGCACCTGCTTGGTACCTCCCCAGGCACTCTCTGAGGCCAGCAGGGAAATCATCTCGGGCCTTGGGGACACCTGAGCAGAGGCCTTCCAGGTGTCCCCTGCTTGGACAGCCTCCTTGAATTAGAACTTTGGGATGGTATGGCAGCCCAGGTCCTGAGGTTCAGCACCACGCTGGCACAGCAGATTGTGTGTAACTCCAGTGTGGGTAATTATGGCCCCAGAGGGCAAAGGCAATAAAATTACCATACTGTCCCACCTGTTTCTTCCATGCCAGCTTTTCCCTAAACCCCTTAACTCTGGCTTAATCCTGGCATAATTTCTGCCTTTTGAGGACCATTTAGTCATAATCAATCATTTACCTCCTATTCAGCTCCCACCTGAGGACATGTGGCTGGGTTCCCTTGGACATGGGACAAGAAGCTACACTGTCACTGCTGTTGGGATGAAAAGATGTAACTGCTGTGAGCCCAGACTGGGGGAAAGTGATAATAATTAGAAAAGGTTTCTGGGACCTGCTAGACTATTTATAAGGTGGAAGCCAGTTAGCTGGCTGTATTTTTTGTAAATACATTATTTCTTCTATTTAAGATCTCAGCTCTCCAAGAGGCAATCACCATGTTCATTTAGTAAAGCAATGTAGATTAAAGCGTAATCAGAAGGCAACTGAGATAAGAAACCAGTGCTACTTTTTAATAAACTCTTTCTAAGTGACTTCTAATTTGTGATATGGATGAGGAGGAAGATGAAAGATATTGACTCACAATATTTGACTGCCTGTGTTTAATAATGAAACTGTTGACAACAGCAGTTCATGAAGGGTTACACACACTTGTCAGACCTACAATGAGACATAGACAGAAAACTTTTTGTTGCATCACCAACATTTAAAATAGTAGCTGGTACCAATCTGCTCTAAACATGATACATGGAAGCCTCCTGTTTCTGGCTGCAGAAATTAACCTTCCACCCTGTCATCATGTGCTGGGGAAGAGTCACGTACACATGTGCCTTTAGGGTGGATTTGCACCTGTAAAAATATCTTCAGAAAATTGCACCCAGTTAACACTGCACAACTGATAGCAGCAAGCCCCAGGATCCAACCACAGCTCCACCCTCTGCCTGGTGTATTGATCACATTAGGACATAAAAAAGTAAAGCTGTTTTCCTCTAAAGCTGGTGACAAACATACCTGCACCAACCCAGGTCCCAGCCCAGCCATGCTAACAGGATAACCACCCTGGCCTACTCTGCCCAAAAAGGTAGAGCTGGCTCCTCAGCTTGACCACACATCTGCTCTGCAATTAGAGACACTTTCATTAGCAAAGTCAGCTTTCTGCATGATCCAAGGCTCTTCTTTGAACATTGCATAATTAATTGCACGCAGGGAGATAAACTTCATTGAAAAAGGCACTGCTCCCAATAAATTGAACAATCTGCTGACAAAAGAAAGACTGTATTGCTGCAAACTCTTTTCTAGTCCTCAGCAAAGCTGAGGGCAGCCTGGGTGGGAACAGATGCTCTGCCACAAATTTCATCTTTCAGCCCTTACTCAATCAGCCAGCCCCATGATTTGTACCTGTGGGGCAGCAGGGACACCTGGTAAGGGGTGAGGCAATGTGGTGACAGCACCTTTGGCACTTTGAAGTGTGTAGGGAGCAAATCTCATTGTTCTGTGAAGTGCTTAAAATGCGTTTGCAGTTGTTAGACTCTGCACAATTAGGTTTCCAGTTTTAAGCTCCTCTTTTAAAAGTCTGTTGTAGTTTTCCCTTCAGAACCAAGACTGGAAGAAGCCACAGGTGAGAAGTTTTTTCAGGCTTCATGTAGTATTGGACCAGGATGCTTTTCTTGCATGCTCCCTTGTGTTGGCCAGGTTCTTCTCCAACCCCACAGCTAGTTGGCTCAGAAGATAAAGGCTGGGGAAAAAAAGCTTCTTGTCTTTTCTGTGGTATTAAATTGCCTGTTCAGTTAAGGTCCATAGCTGATTCACCCTGGAGTCTGCCAAGAGCCTGCATCCATGCTGGGGAAGTGGCTGCTCCTTCTGAGGCAGACAAGCTGCACCTCAAACAGCACCTGAGCCACTTCTCAGGTTCTCCCTGCCAAGGAATTCATTTGTACATCCCCCTCTCTGCTCCTCACCAGCCTTCCCACCCCTGGTGCCACCTTCCAGCTCTATCAGAGCACAGACCTGTTAGCCCAGAGGAACAATAATTAGGAAAAAGAAAGCGGGTGGCTATCTTCTTGGGTAATGAGCCAAATAAGTTCAGGGAGGGCCAGCCACAAATGAAGGGGATGGGGGATAAAAGAACCTCTTTCAGAGTCAGCAGGCTGTTAGAGCAGCTCAACTGCTTAAAGAAACAAAGCCTCAGGCTTTCTTTAAAACCCAGTGCAGAGGAAATGTTCAGCCTCAGGGGGTGTCAGATGACTTTGCAGAGGCCTCAGAGATTATTCGCTCAAGTGTGCACTTCTCTGTTGGCCCCATTCCCTATGTCTAGCTGTGAGAGCCATCCCAGGGGCTTCTGAAAGCACCAGAGATGCTGTAGAGGGCTGTGGGGGGGTCTGTATCAGAAAAGCTCTCATATATGCATGGTAATTGCAGGGAAAGAAAAAGAGGGAGAACTTGATGCTATTAACTTTGCTGTGCATTCTATCTGAATATGAGCTGCCTGAACTCTAAGTCCACACACCACTACATGAACTCTGCTATGTAATTTTTGCCTGCATTGCAAAAATTCATTACTCAGCCGGTCCATTGAGATTAATCCACTGAGTTAGAGTGCATAAATCTATAAACTCCTGTGGATTCACATACTGAAAGGAAGTGCGATGAATCATCCAAAAGAAATACATGTGTAAGGTAAAACTCTGTGAGGTAATCCTGGCAGAAATTCTTTCCTTCAAAAGTTTACCAAAGATACCCCTGCATCATGAAAAATTTGCCTGCTTTACATGCGAAGTGGAAACACTCTACAATGCTACTTGACAGCCCCCATCAAAACATAATGAACTGGTATCTTACAAGCAGTTACTCCATTTTAAGTTTTATATGCAGGAAAACCAGATTTTGGTGCAAGCTTCATTTACAATTCCTTTCTTCTTCTAATGCACAAGTAGTTGTTGCAGAGCCGTGGAGACAGGCACAATACCTGCCCCACCGCAGTGCTCCTACCTCACACCAGGGACTTGGATGGTCGCCCTCCTAATTCCCTAAATCCCCACAGGGACTCTGGGCCCCTGTTTCTTTGAGCACTGTTCCATATTTGAAACATGGAAATTAATGTTTTACCCAAACAGCAGTGTTAGGAAATAAGGCACACTTGGAGAGAAAAGTGTTCAGTTTCTGCAGTGTCAGTAATTAAAATTAAAAATGCCCTGCTTGAGCCTGTAACTGCAACACTCTTATCAGCAAACACCAGTATCAGCATCAGTGGCACTGGTGGCTTCTAATTCAGTACTGAGTCATATCCACATGTAGGAGAGAACCTGTCTCCACTTGATTCCAAATGCTGCATACTAACATACCTGCAACCCTACTACTCTTCAGGCCTGCACCTTCTCCTGTCCCAGTCAGGAGATCCTCCCATGTGCTGGGGCAGAAATGCAGTTTCTGTTTTGGTTGGCCCGCTGCATTTTGTACTGTGAGGGAAGTTATAGAAACTGAAACTAGATCCCAAACTTGCCTGGGATTGCTTGGAGCTGTCAGCTCCCTTGTCTGTTTGGCATGATGCAAAAGCAGGAATAAGACTTCCAGCCACCGTATATCAGCTGACATACCACTAAATGACTGCATAGGTTATGTCCTAATGAATGTTTGAGGTAGCTCTTGGATTCTAATTCTAAGCAATTATTCACTCAGCATGTGACTTTATTGAGTCTTGTTTTGGGGCTCTAGGCAAACACCAGGAACCAATCCAGGTCTTTGGATCACAGACTAAAGAGGAAATCTGTATGTCAGACAGGGAGAAAAAAAAAGGAAATAAAAAGGAAAACAAAGGGAAGAGTAATAGTTGTTGGAGCTCCTCCTCATCACACCCCGGACTTCCTACAGCTCAGAAGGAAGTTGTGAACAGCATCTTAACACTAATCCCTGTCCCGATCTTATCTCTTCCTTCTGCCCAACCACTTCTTCACCCCAATCTTTTCCCCTCCAGAGCACTATTTAAAAGGAAATATACTCTTGATTAAGTCATGCTAAACAAAATTACGTGCATTGTGACATGATTGCACAGTTCCTTCCTGCCCCTCCCTCTTGAAAACTCCTCTGTAAGAGTAGCTGTGTTTTGTACTCGCCTAGAAGCCCAACCTTCCTTGTCAGCCCCCAGCCTGCTGCTGGCAGCTCCCTGACTGCTCCCACACTCCCTGGAGACACACGCTTGCAACTGCAGTTTTGGATGAGGCTTTCAACACTGCAGAGGGGGCTCCCATCTTCCAAATTGTGCCTAGAAAGAAAGGAGGAAGAAGACAAGGGGAATGTGCCCAGAGAAGAAGAACTATAAGGCAGCCCTAGGTAACAAAGCATTTGTGCCATTAAAAAAGCAATTTGTTTTTTTTCAGTAATGTTTTTGCTAGACTGCATTTCCTCCTTCAATAGCATGAGAAAGCAGAAGAACACAAAAAGGTTTTATTGTGCACAAAATTGAGGAGAAGAAACTCTTCTACACTGGCTGCTCTCTAAGCTACATCCAAGTAAAATTCTGTGGGGAAATTTGGTATAATGATAGGACTTTTGAATTTGGTATAGTAGCACTCCATTTCTTCCTTTCAAGGTGGGGAGACTTGCTCTGGGTTTTTTATTACTTCTTTTACTTTTGTGCCTGTTGAGGAAACAGTCCCCAGCCCTTTTCTGCATATATAACTTTGCAGCAGAGTTGCAAGGAAGCTTGATCTGAAAAGTTCTTGGGGGATTGGACTTGAGAAGGAAATGGCACCCTTCAGCAGCACCTTTCCCTCAAAAAGACAAAGCCCAGGCAGAAAAGTGAACTCCATCTTATTAGTCTCTAATTAATTATTATTCCATCTCAGCATCTGTTTCTCATGCAAGCATCAGCAAGCTCAGAAGAAATCATCAGCTGCAGAAATGGAAATTCAGTGTCTTCTCCAGCAGAGACATGTTATGTGTTTCACATTGGCACTATGTGTTGTGACAGTGTAAAAAATATGACAACCTTATTGTCAACATCTCTCATGGAAGTGCCCTAAGAAGGAAATTGCAAACAAATTCTTGCTGACTGGTTTGGAAATAGAGAAGGCTCTGCTTTTGTCATTACTTTTCCTGGCTCTTATCCAGTACCAAAATACTACATTTCTGCTATAATAATTTTATCAAGCTCATTGTTTCATGTTTTCTTCACTTCCAACTAGTAATCACAGACACAAACATTTCCTTATTCAAGCTGATTCCTTCTAAATCAAAATTCCATATCTTTTTGTTTTCCACTTACATAGCACTTTCAACCATGGAAAGCTGGCACAAAATGGCAAAATATTTTTTGCTTTATGTCCCACAGCTACAGTTAAGAATGCCCCAAACCCATTAATTTCAGTGCTGCTCGCCCTGAAACGGTGCTACAGGTATGAATTCCTCCATCAATACTGTTTATCTAGACAGGGTACCATGACTGATCATGTGAGACAAGCTACCAGACAAGGTGAAGTGAAAAATACCACATGGAATTATATTGCCATGGAAATGCTATTGCAGCCACTGTGCTGCTTCTGCCCTAAAACAATGTCCTGTGTGCCATTCTGGACAGACTCTCTTCGTTCTTGTTACTTTCTTATAGCTGTGAAAACTCTTGTGTCACCCATGAAATTCTCATACAGCCACTCTGGACTGCACAGAACTGCCATGCCCAAGCTGAGCTTCGATACTGAATACTTTCATTATAAAAAGTAATTATTCTAATAACTGCCATACAACCAGAAAAGTCTGTAAAACAATTAAAAACAAAAGTGTAAGAAAAATCAAGTTGAGCAATGTCTTAAACCTTTTTTATAGGACTGCAACCCACGTTACACATTCATGACCCACATTCAGGTCAGTCATTCAGATGGATGTTTTTTTCTTATTAAAAAGATCTTACATCTCAGGCAAGCAAAGTCAGAATTACAAGTTGAATGGAATTCAGTCAGAGCAAATCTCAAATAGAAAATCAGCAATGATAATTTTTAATCAAGTTTTACAGAGCTTTCACTTAACAATAATTAGAAATTACAAGTTAAATCATATTTCTGAAAACATTCATCTGCTTTACAATGATTTAATGCTGCAGTACTAAGATGAAAATTGTTTTATTAATAGCATTTTGCCTTTGTTCTATCCTTTTAAGGAAAATTTTGACA
Organism: Bombycilla garrulus; assembly: GCA_013400315.1. NCBI lineage: Eukaryota > Metazoa > Chordata > Aves > Passeriformes > Bombycillidae > Bombycilla > Bombycilla garrulus. The sequence continues at coordinate 1,331,763 of VXBU01011680.1, forward strand.
TCTATGAAAAGCTTTCTTTTTTTCTTTTTTTCTTTTTTTCTTTTTTTCTTTTTTTTTCTGAAAAGCTGAGTAGGTGTGTACATGGGTCAATACCTGTGCAGAACAGCTGCTAAGAAGAACTGAAGCCAAGTAGAATTTCTGTTTTACTATACTGTGGTTTATATTCTGTTTGATCTATTTAATCATGTTTTAAATCTGATTTATTCAAAGTAGTCATGAGAAACTTCAACAGACCTCTGAGTTCACAAGTCTATAAACTTACTCTGCCCTGGATGAATCACTCATTAATGGAAGTGTATGAAAAGCATGTGGGGACAAATGGAGATTTTTTTTTTTCCTTCTCCCTGAGCAGAAGTAGGGCAACATATAGTTGAATTTGGAACTGACTTTGCCACATATATTAGGAGTGTCTCTTTCCCCTTCAAAATCCAGAAGGCAGACTCAAAAAACACAGCTATATAGCAAACATAAGCAAAGATGGATACATGATGATTAGTTGCCCTGTGTGACTTTTCCATCAGCTTTTTAATTCTGAGGCGGCTTGAACACTGTGCAATACTCTGCTGTTGCAGCACGGCCGTGTGGTTTTGTGGCAGGAGCAGCAGGACAGCGTGCATCACCTCCCTGTGCAGAGGGAGGTCAGCGCTCGGGACAGTGAGCCGTGGCACGCCAGGGTGTGTGTGGGAATGGCTCGTCCTTGTAGCACCGTGACTGGAGCTAACCAGCTTTTCCTCAGCTCATCCAGGAGATAGCACACCTTGCCATGCTGTGATTGGATTTAGCAAACAACGTTCATCTTAAATGACCACCCCATCTATTACTAATAAACAAGACAATGTGCATTGCATAATAATGGCCTGCTCTTTAATTTTGTGTCACTTTGGTAAATCCACATTGCTTTGATGGGTAATATCAGGGTGATTGTCTCCAGTTAGGTGCAGTGACACTACTTCTGACTGAGATTTCTCAGACAGAACTGCATGTGTGCACACTGGGTAGCTGATGCATTGTACATTTGATGTCTCAAAGGCAGCAAACCCTCTGGGGTTCACATGCTAACATCTGAAGCATGGTTATACACAAATTCTGCATTGGACAGATCTCTGCAAGCCAAGTTGCAGGTAAGAAAATATACCATGGCTAGAAAAGTCATAATGGTGTAAAGTAGCCTCACCACCAGAATAAATACCAAAACCAAATATATCAGTAACAGGAAAATAAACAAATAAACAAACAAACAAACAAACAAAACAAAACTGTCTAACCTGCAAAACATCAAAGAACTGGATAAAAAACTGTGGGATAATCTATCAAGTATTCTGAAGTCCAAGGATAATATCGAACAGGATACAATCATGCTAATAATTCCCAGGTGTGTCACAGCTATAAAAAAATCACAATTTAAATTATAATGATCTTATAAATTAATGAATTTACTAAAATTTTATTGAAAGATTGGTTGGCATTTCCATAAAGATTACTAGTCCTGCAGTGATGTGAGGATATCAGACACTGAGCTTCTATTCAAAGGGATGCGTCTGGCACAGAGAAAAATCCTGAAAATTGGAGCACCTGCTGATCCTGGAGAGTTTGTTTGTGGCTTTGAATGCACAGAACTGACTAGGCCGCATGACCTGGGAAAGGGGAAATGTTTAGAATTCCTCTCTTAAATGACCCCTTCTTTCATCCTTTTTTTCCCTTATAATGTTCAGCTACATACAGTAAATTTTGCAGACAACTAATGTTCAGGATTTTAAACAACTTATGCCCATCAGTCATCACAAACGGAAAATTTCTTCTACACCTGAAAATCTGGCTGTTGTTTTGTATGAACCAAAAGAAGTTTACCTGAAAATCCAGTCTTCATTGTTTACTTATAGTTTTGTAAATAAAGCAATCTCTAGCAGATTAAGATAAAACACAGTCCAGACATGATCGAGCAAGAAAGTGGTTCAGCCAAAATGACTATATACAAAGCCTGAGTCAAATCCCAGAGGCAGGCAAGGTTCTCAAGGCCATCTGAAATGGCAATAAAGCCCGTTGGTTACTTCTTGCTGATGGATCCAGGACCTGATTACTGGTGTGTTGAGTAACCCCTTCTTTTGCTACTCTCCACTCTTTGTCCAGTGTCCCACAGGTAACAGTGACCAAGGATTAAAGAAAAAGGAAAAAAGCAAAGAAATTAGAGCCTGAAATTCTGTGAGTCTGCCAAAAAAAATTTCACATGATTCCACCTGAGGTGAATTGCCATGTGAGGGAAAAAGTAGCCATTGTGAGCAGAGGATTGCATGAGCACACACCCTGTGTGCATATACACCCTGTATTTATGATTTTACCCACTGCTAGCTGACGGCTGGTGTACCACGTCGAGAGGTCAGTTTGCCGTAAGCAATTATCTGGCCCTGGCTTTGATTTAATTTAATAATAAATAAAGTCCAAGGCTGTAATTCTCTGCAGTCCCAAGTGAAAATTATAGATGAGTGGTCACAGAAGCCATCTCAGAGCTGACCTGCCCCTCATGCTGCTCCCCCTCCCTGGCACCAGTGGCAGCATCGCACGTGGGGAAGGTATCACGTGTGGGGCAGGCATCGTGTGGAAGATCTGCTGATTTTAGCAGTCCTGCAGTTGGGAAGGCAAGGCTGTCTCCTTCCATGCATCATCCCAATGACCCTCCTCAATGTCCTTTGCTAGAAGTTGCTTTGGAGATGTGGTTCATTTCTGCACAATCTGGAACAACCTCCAGGGTGCTGAACATGCCAGGTGAGAATTCACAGTACACAAAATGGTAATGATTCTTTCCACATACATGCCAAGATCCTTGGAGACTGGGAACTCCCATCCATTTTTGGGTGGATCCCATTTTCTCTGAACTGGTCTAATTTCAGTTCCTCCCTTGTTAAAATGAGCCATGCACAGCCATGCAGAAAACAGTGGTACTAACTTCAGGGTGCCTTCTGTGGAAATAAATGCTTTCTTATAAAACTAAAAAGACAGGTATCCAGTATATGCATCACATACAAATTTGGCACTGTACATTGCCCATAAGTTTAAGTGTGAGTCCGATTGCAGAGGGTCCATATTTTCAGAATAACTCATTTATTAAAAGTACTTGTGCATGTCTTCATTTTTTGAAATCCTACTAGTCTGAAAAGTATTTCTGTTTTGCAATGGCACAATCCATTTTCAAAACAGGAAGATGAGCAATCCAGCAGGTATATAGAAGCCTACAGTGATTTTATTCAAAGGCTTAAGGGAGGATGGTTCAGGTGCCTTCCTAAGGGAACAATGTTCAGGAGATTATGCTGCCTGTGTGTTTGTCTGTATGTTCCCTGGTTTTCAATATAGTCCTTCACAAAATAATTAAGGCTTTGTTGTTTGATAACAAAAAGTTGACGAACTAGAAGAGAAGGATTGCAAGTGTCCTGACCAGTAAAGTCTGCAGCATGATTAGGAAATTAGAAGAGAAAGAAGAAGAGCAAGAGAGATACCCTAAATATTTGACTGGAGCCTGCAAGGTACAAACTAACAGGAAACCAGGGTGGCTTCATCTTGTTCTCAGGGAACAACTTATTAAACAAAAATTAATTCTGATAGGATCAAATTAAAATTTTTACAGCATTGCTAACTTCAAGAATTTACCTGCTGTTAAAATTTTTTTAAATGTTTCTTTCAGATATTTTCTTTTTCTCAAGGAAAAAAAAAGTGGCATTTTTATCTCCAGTAATACATTCTCTAAAGTCTCTTTCAGTACAATTTGTAATTAGGACATGATTTATGATTTATATGAAAAAAATTTGACATCCCTTAGGGTACAAAGGGGAGGATTTTAGCCACAATCTTTGAATACTTATTTGAATATTCATTCAGATTAACAAGATTGCAGCTTGGAAGCTGTTCAGACACGTATCAGGGACAGTTTGTGCACAAAATCCTCCTAATTGGAGGTGCCAGCTGAAGCACAGGAAGGAAACAAAAGCCCTGGAGATCAGAATTACTCGAGAAGATCAAATAACAGCAATGAGCGGCCCAATGTCCCAGTCGTTAGACACAGACACCAGACACTTATTTCAAGATGTCAGGATGTCCTGAGCAGGACTGTGGATACGACCAGGGCTGACTGGTTTGGCTGAGCACTGCTGCAGCAGGGAATGTCAGCCCAGCCTTGCCAGCTGAGGGACAGGGTGCAGTGCAAGGGGTACAGACCCTAAAAGTGATGCTGCCAGGGCCAGGGCTTAGCTGGTACCCTGTGTGCTGCTCTGTAGGGCTGCTGCCAGCTCAGAACAGAGCCAGCCTGAGGGTCACTGCACCACAACTTCTCAGACAGAGAAGACCTGACTAGTCCTGTTGGTTTTCAAAAGGAAAAACACAAATTTCCAGCTTTTCAGACCTGTTCTTCTTTAATGTTGGAGCCTCTCCCCTGCAGATTGGCAGTCCCACTAGCAGAGACAGACACACTGTCCTCTTGCACAGACCTTGAGAACTGACTGCTTTTCAGATGGCCACTATTATCTGCTCCAGGGGAGCAATACAACCACAAGACCCCTCTGCAAAGGGATCTTCCTGCCTCAAGACCCTTCACAAAATGCTTCCAAAGCAAAGAGGCCATCCTGATCATCAAAAAGATGTGGATTTCCTTTGGGATGGTAAGAATTGTGCCTCTGTATGATATTGTTTGTCTTAATGAAAAAATACTCCCTTGTTTAATGAAAACTTTTGGTGTCTAGTGCAACATTCAGTGAAGCAGAGCTTGAAAGAGGTCCATGAGTTTCATTTGTCCTCTGTGCAATGTTGTGGAACTGTTTGCTGGCACTAACATTTTAGAAGTTAACTTCCTTCACGTAGCAAGAGCATGAAACATTTTGTTGACATAAGTAAAATAGAACATGTAGGTTCTTCATTTGGTTTGGAAAATACCACTTTGGGGTCAGCAGGCAAATTTTGTCTTTATAAGGAAAAGCTACCATTGAAAACACAGACTATATTTGATAAGTAGCTTTGCTATTTAAAGAGCTTTTCTATAGCTAAGGTTAAAATACTTTGATCATGTTCCTTTTCCCTTACAAAAGATCAAAACAATATTCTATGTCCTAAGTACAAAGTAATTATCTTAATTTTATGATTACTGTATATTTTTTTCATTGCTTACAGCAGATTATTTGATGTGGGAAAATTAATGTTGATTCTCAGAGCAAACCTTTAGGTTTTATTGGCAACTGTATCTTCATTTTTTAAAGAAAAAGGATCAGATCTGCGAGTCAGCAAAACCTTTCAAAAGAAAGGTTTCAAAAGAAATTCCTACTATGTGTAAAGGTACAAGTGATAAAATAGGTGTTTTACAATTTAGAAAGACAGGTCTATGACTATTCTGCTATCACAGCAGAAGTTAGGGGAAAGTTGGTTTTAATGCATGAAAAAAATGAACAAACCATGATGGAGATCATTAGTAATGGAATTCATATTTGATGAGAATTTTCCATCAGAAAGAAGGCAAGAAGAAAGGTGTTCATGGGAGGAGAGACAGGGGTCCCAGCCCACTCTGGGATGCTGCTAACTCAGCCCTCACTCAACCCAGTTACAGGTATACAAAAATCCCAGTTTGAATTGAGGACAGAGGTTTTGTGATGCTGTCTCTAACCTCCCCAGCACCCTCCTTTTTTCCCAGAGCAACCCCCTTGCTTTAATTCTTAGGATTAAGAAAAACCAAAGCCCCTGTGCCCACAGTCCCTTTCACCCCTAAAAATAACTGGGTGGGTCCTGCTGATGGCAGCATGAGACTGACCAGAGACTTCTTCAGTCTGAGCTTACCAGTGCTCAGTGGCCCATGTGCAGCAGGAGACTGCTGCACATAGAGTGCAAGGCCTGCATAGTGCTCCTGCTGGTCCCACTTCTTCTGCCAGACAATTTCAATTCATACTCCCAAGACTTTCATTTAGCAGCAAGTGCAAGACAAATAAAGCATGTGTAATTTTCAGCTTTCCACATGTGTAGGCAAATGTGTAAATTCCTTTCTTCTCTAATTATAGTGTATGTAATTGATATCTGGTCACTTTGGGTGTGAAAAAATACTGCTCTATACATTACCACATAATTAGCTGAAGGATAGAAAGAATAATTTTCTGCAGATTGTGAGGCAAAACAGTTTGAACAATACAAAGCTCATAAATTGCAACACGGACTTCATTTTCATCCACCCTCAGAGGTGAAGAAATCCTGGCTTGCAGACATTTCACAAACTTCAGCATCAGCCAGAAAGTATTGTGGAAATAACTGTTCTTTTCACAAGTTGTATTTCCCTTGGATAAGTTAACAGACAGCTTGGTGCTGAGCTTTTCATGTGCAAGATGCCCCTTCTATAGGTGACTGGCACTTGAGTAGGACAGCTTCCTGGGACATTTCCAGACAAGGTATCAGCAGTGTGAGCAGCACAGCCAGGCATGCAGCCCTCCCTGTGCCTCATGAGCCCTTCATTTTGACACTTCTTACTCTACCTTTGTCACACAAAACATTCATAATTATCTAAGTGCCAATGCAGAGTTACCTCACTCATAACTTACAAATACTGTGCCATTCATTACAGCCCAGTGTCTGGTAATCCCCAGGCAAGTCCATTGACCTTGATGATGACCAGCAGAAATATTTTTTTGGAGGCCTGACAGAGCTGAGAAGAATCTCATACGCAAGCAGCACTGTTCTCACTAGTGCTTTATGCGTCTGCACTCCTGTCTGTGTGTATGGGCTCCGCTGAGAGCAGGTCCTTTGCCGTTGGGAGGTGGAGGGTCCATTGCTGAACAGGGAGGGCCTGCCTTCACCCCCAAAGGTGCCTGTGCTGGGGGCCAGCAGCACTCCAGCCAGGGCAGCAGCATGGGGTGGGCGGCTGAGGGCAGTTCTTGCATGCTGCTGGGAACCAGTGGAGAGCACACTATTAGACCCTGTGCTTAGTTCTCAGTGTTTTCCTCACTCTCAGGAAGTAGCTGTTTACACCATTATGACATGAAATGTTTTTAAAGCCATATGAGTGCACAAGGAGATCCTTCTGGTTTTTGCTGCTATGTGTTCCCTTGAAGACTCCTGGATGGCCAGTTCCAGAAAAACAAGTCTGTCTCTCAATAAATCATACCTCACCTTAAAGGTCCTCCTTAACATACTTAAAATAGCCAAATATTTCTGATAACTACATTCACTAGCTGCATGAAGAAGCCAAAAGGACATTTTTGATCCATGATGAACTGCTATATTCAGCTGTATAAAAATATCCTCCATTCCTAAGTCGTTTCCAGAGGCAGGTCCAGTTCCTGCAGCAGGAGGGAATGGGGATAGCAATGAGTTTACAGAAAACACAAAAATGCTAGGGATTAGCATTAGGAGGTTTTATCCATAAAAAGTACTGGAAAGATTTGAGGTTTCATAAACTGAGCATGTAGTGAACAAATTATATAAAGGCACTTGTTTATATAAAGGCACCTAGACTGACCAGTTTAAAATTCATTTACATATGACGACACTTCTGAAGTTGCAGCCACAATTCTGACAGCAACATCTCAACCTTTAAGCATTTCCACTGAATTCCAAGCCTGATTATAGTGTGAGCAACTTCCACTGAAACCTGTCAATTTACAACAGAGTGTGCATGTCTGGTTTTTTAAAAAAAAATCAGCCCAACACTCATCCTAGTTCACCTTCTTTGCCCATCTCAAACACTCACTTTAAACTCCTACTGCCTGCAATGACTTTTCCAGTCATTTGCTGTTTATGGTATTATGCCATGTTTATGCAATGATTTAGTGAGTTTATTGTTACTGGAGCATTGTTTAGCACTAAAGAATGAAGCTAGCTTTGTTCACAGTGAGTTAATAGCACATCTTAATGACTTAGACTGGCATGAGGACTCAAAGGCAAGCACACATTTAAACAGTTCACTCATGAAATTCTTGTCAAGCTTCAAAACACTGAGACTTTTAAAAGGCAGAAACCTGCTTTTCTTACAGGAAGGATGAAAGAACTTGGAGTATATAAAGGAAATAATGAGAAGATTCAAAAAAACATCCCGTGTGTGTAGAATCAATATTTGAAGACACTCCATGTTCTTAACCAGCTCTTTGAAAATCATTTCCTCTCCTAATTTGCTGCCAGAAACTGAACTCAGATGTTTCTATTTCTCTTTTAAGGCCTGATAACAAGTCCTGTAGGAATAGGTCTTCTCCTGAGATTTTCTTTCATATTCCTTTCTGATCTGTAAATATTAAAGAAAATAACTTCTAAGGATATATTGAATATTTCTGATTCTAACCACAGGCAGTACAGCAAGAAGAAATTATGCAAGGTANTATAAATATAAAGTATAAATATCAAATCCTGCTGAAAACCTTGGTCAATGTTTATCTCAGTGTTTAAACTGATCTGTTCTATGTGGATGAACAGTATTTGTGAGACAGAAAGAATATTTGGAGGAGTAAAAATTGGGAACTGAATAAGAAAGAATAATTAGTTTCCAGATTTAAAAATACCTGGAACATGCAGAATGAAAGAGCCATCAGCTTTATACCAGAGTACACAAGTGAAAAAAAAAGATCACTCATATTTCTGCAAAGTTTGTATTGTTGTAGTAAGGACACCACTCATGGTGGAACACGGCTGCGCTGGGTTTGTCCTCCACAAAAAAGAGGAGACTTAAAAATGTCACTGTCCTGAATGCCTTAAAAAGGTTCAGGCCTACCTAATTTCCACTGCTGAAAAATTCTGGCCTACTCAGAGTATGTTTGAGACCACTGAAACACGTGTGCCAATCTCAGCAAAATTTTCTGAGTTCATACAGATTACAGAAAAGCCTTCTAGTTTCATAGCTACTCATTTAGGGAATATCCTTTCGATTCTATGGCCATTTAAGAGGTGAAATGTAAATGGTGGAAAATATCCTGAAACCGCTCCAGCAACAAAGTAGAATTATGGAACAGCAACCAAAGCATTAAAAAATAAAAGGAAAATATGTGCAGTAACACCTGTAGAGGTACCAGAGTTCCTTCCTTCCTTTCCAGATAACACGAGATGCTGGAATTGGTAGGTTGTTAGCAAAAGAGAAAACTGTTACAGGTCTGTTGACAACTTCATTTGGTATGATAAGGTATATCTATGACTATGTTTGTTTTCAAAATTCCTGATCCTGCTCTGCCACTCTACAGAGACTGGTATTCTCCTTAAAAATCCAGCAATCCGTGATAGTAGAAGAGCCTTGTTATAGCCTGCGGTGGCTAAGGAGCTGTAAAGAATGAGGTGTGAGAATAAAAGGAGTCACCCCTCTCTGCTGCTGCATCAGGGGAAAGCTGAAGTGATAGTAGAAGGAATGAGTAGTGGGAAAGTAACAGAGGCTTATTGTCAAGTTGCTGCATGATTGGGGAAAAAACCAGTGCATGACCATCCTTTCACTGCCAGCACTGCTTCCAAACAGCCAGGAATTGAGTTTTCATTCTTCTGCAGCCACAGCTGCTCAGCCAAACACATGACTATGGGCACAAGGTCAGTAACGCTTCAATTTATTTGTGATCCAAAACTGATGAAGGCATCATGGGAGCTGCAAAATATGGTATGAAACCTGAGCTTGAGGAATTGTTTTACTATTTGGGAACGAATATATTTCGTTGTGTTGTTTTGCTTGTAAGTAGGTGAAAGTATGGCTATTTCTTGCAAGATTCCTTTTGATTAAAGAGACTCAGGCCTGGCTCACCTGGCCTGAATTTAGGTAACTCTGGGATAGTTGAAAAGGTGTGGGAAGATGGCAAGCAACAGAATCAGAAAGTGGTGAATTTAAACCAAAAGAAAGGGTGCTAGCTCAGTAAAACAAAGGTTTCTAAATGTCCCTTTTTCTACAAAAGGAGCTAAGTATTTTCAACCCACAGATTGTACCAGAATGTAGTGCTGGGAACTTAGCGTATAAATTATTGTTCTGTGAGAAGAAAAAAAAAATGCTATTCATATTATTAGGGGGGAAAAATAATCTAAACATTTTCTTGATTAGGAAAACAATAAATGCAATGGATTTTTTGGCTGAATCAGTCTGACTGAAAGATCTGTCACTGGGACAACAGAAGTTTAGGTGTGGCCTCTGGGGGGGTTATATAGTGTAGAGAAGATGCTAATATGAACACTGCATTTTCTTTGATCCAGGAGTATGTAGATCTTCACAGACAGTGGAGCTGCCATGTGTGCATCTAAGCAGGACAGCTACCTCCCAGGGCTTTTTTTGTTCCTTTTTTGCTTAATAAAACTGTATGTCCCTGCACTCAGTCTCTACCTAGCATTATATTTAGCAAAGTGCTCTTTTCCTTTATCCATCTTCATCCCATGGAATGGATACATTTTGTCATTAAGGAGTTTTGTATAAATTTTGCATCTATAAAGGGCTGCTTTATTTAGGTTCCTAAGTTTTAAATTAAATTATAAATATTTACATATTTTTATTTGCAATTGTGTTTACTTTTTTTTTCCACTAACTATCCAACAACTTGGTTATCTCCACTTTGCAAGCTTCACTGTGACAATGACTGATTTACTTACAAGTTACCCAGTAACTCTGTGTTTCATAGAGTTAGCCAAAAATGTTTCCGAATTCACTACTGATCAAATGCATGGTATGGTAATGCAATTGGCCTAGTTCTCAGACAAATGAGTGAAATTCATTTCTTCAGAAGCTTTGCTCCTTGTCTTGGATTCACTGATACTTTTGCCTTGATCAAGAGCAGCATCCTAGTCCAAACTTTAGCAGAGACTCCAGGTTGCTGCCCAATGCCCTCAGATGAGTTTGAAGTCAGCTTTTTTCCATTTAATTAACAAGTCGGGAGTACCAGACTGGCTCTGTTCATTATTAGACATCACTTTCCTCATCAGAAAACTACAGAACCTGTCTGGATTGCAAATGAGGAGGAGGACTACTGACAGATGAATATATTGGATTTTGCAGGGAGAAGATATGGCTGGTTTTTGCTGTGGCATATTTGTTTCAGGGACTTACTTATTCAGAAGAACTGAGAAGAAAGAAGAGAGCTGTGGATCCTGAAGCCTTTATGAGTATTGTAAGTTCGGTGTTGTTAGTAAGTGTTAGAAATAACAGGGTAGGTAAGGTGCCTTTATTTAACTTACTCTATCCTCTTCTGCCTGCATGTGTAAGAGCTTATAGTCTCTCTGATAGAACTTAAAGCAAATAATAAATCTCCAGACTTAATTTCTTTTAAATATCAGTTGCCAGCTTGCTAGTGCTGGCACTACCTGCCTATCTGAAGGAATTGCTATCTGGAATGTCAGGATTTCATCAGCAATGAAGTCTATAAACAACTAGTGGTGACCAGCAGAGACCAGAAATGGCCAGCTTTTCAGAAAAACACCTCCTGCCAGGCAAACCTGCTTAGGTCTTTCATTATTTGTTAAAATCTTGGGGGTTCTGTCCTGCATGGAAAAATACATTGAGTAATTCTCTGAGTACAAGTTATACAAACCAATCCTCTTTTGTAACAAAACAGATGGAACATTACAGGTCAAAACTAATATTTACTTGAGAGCTTAAGATGGGCTGTGATAGGGATTTCCCTTGCAACTGTGCAAATGCCTGATTTTTTTTTTCCATAATATAATCAGCTTTTCAGCCGTGCTCACTGCATCTGTGCTGTTCACCCAACCATACTTGTGAAGCTATCTGGATTTCTCTGAAGGTAGTTTAAATAAGCTGGTTCCAGGCTGTATCAAAGCAAGTCAGAAGCATTGCACCCAGACAGCTTCTCATCTCAGCCACACACCTCATCTCAGCTTATGAAGTCCTGCCATGAGCTTATAGGGATTCTTATACCACCGGAATGCAAGGGCTTGTGCTGATTGTATGGCAGGAGTGTAATACAGGTCTCATATGATGTATTTTAACTGGGTAGTACAGATATAATATAAAGAAAAAAGGAAATTTGTTGTTGCTTTAGGGTTGCATACATTCAGATGCTTAATGTATGTAGGTTAAATCCCCAGCTATACCTGCTTTCCAGCATGACTATTTTATAATATATGAAATGGACTTGTGCAGGCAAATGCATTTGTACCTTCTCTCCTAGAGTCAGCTCATTACTTACAAAGGGTACCCCAGCGAGGAGTATGAAGTGATGACAGAAGATGGTTATATCATTACCATTAACAGAATCCCTTACGGTACTCGGAATCAAGAAAGCCCAGGTACAGTTATTTAAGATGACACAACACCAGCCTACATAGGGCATATTCACAAAAGAGATAACTTGTGTTTTTAAAACATCCACCAAAGCTTGTATACATGAGTGAAATTTCAACAGAGAGTTCTGGCTGCCCTGAACAACCTGCAAGGTCTATGGAATTAATGTCAAGCACACCTATGCATAATAAAAATCTGCCATAATATGAAGCATATGCTTCCTAGTAAGAGGTGATGAGTAAAACCTTAAAAAAAATTAAAAATAGGATAAAGGTTGCCTAATCAGCCTGTTTTGCAAAAGCTTTTCCAGCTTCTAATTTTGTTTTGCTTTTGCTTACACCTGGTTAGTATCAATGTCTGATTTGTATTTTGCATAAAGGAAACCTTTGAAAACAATCCCACACCTTCATGTCTGTATCAGTGTTGAGAATCTCAAGCTGATGTGTCTGAGCTGTACAAACAATGATCAGAGGGTGCCAAGTTAGTTTGTCTGGTGTAAGGTAGATCTTTCCATAAATTCTTTCAGAAGCTTGGAAGTTGTCTCTTATAGAAAGAGGGGTTTTGTTCTTATGATTTTTTGATTCAGGAAAAAATCCCAGTATTGAGTATGAGAAAATAATATCTCTGAACAGCCAGGAAATGAAAAGACAAAAGCAATTATAAACTGTTTTAGTTTTGCTTTATATTTCAGCTTCAAGACCTGCTGTGTTTCTCCAGCATGGATTATTCGGAGATGCTAGTAACTGGGTCATAAACCTGCCCAAAAACAGCTTGGGCTTCCTACTAGCTGATGCTGGATTTGACGTTTGGATGGGAAATAGCAGAGGGAATCGCTGGTCAAGAAAACATCAAAAGTATTCCACTGATGAAGATGAATTCTGGGCTTTCAGGTAGACAGAACCACTGAGGGGGATATCCATTACCCATCCTTACATATTTATTTCAGCTGGCTACATCAGGGATTTACATATGCTACTTTTTAATAAGTATCCTTTATATTTGCTTTTGCTGAGGTGCCCCTATAAAAGCATGTGAACTATAATAGTAATTGAGGTGACTTAAATTACTGCTTGAACAGGTTCTTCAAACTAGAGGCACAGCAGCAGAACAACTCAGAGGAAACTGCACAGGCCATCTCCAAGCCATTCCTCAGCCCTGGAGCCAGTTTTGGCAGCTACTTGGAAACACTAGTCTGTGTAATACAATAACCCAAAAAATCTTGAGTAGTATCTTCCATACCCAGTGCCAGAAAAACAAAGAACTTAGAAAATTGAATGATTCACTAAATCAGTCAGACTGTTTCTTTACTGACAAGCTATTAACAAAAATGTGAATTCAGTTTAAAGTCTGTTTTTTAATTTATGCTTGCCTCTCTTTCAATCTCCTGCCTGCAGTTTTGACGAGATGGCAAAGTTTGATCTTCCAGCAGCAATAAATTTCATTTTGGACAAAACAGGGCAGGAAAAGTTATACTATATTGGCTACTCACAAGGTACTACCATTGGTAAGTTTCACACAAGAGAGGAATTCTTCCAGAAAACAGGAGTAAAATGGGATTTAAGATACTGAGTTGCTGAATGTACCTGAAGTTTTCATTACCTCTTTGTACTTGTGAAATACTGTATTAGTATAAGCAATTTTCACCATGTGAGCATTTAAAACTTATTACAAAGATAATGAAGCATAATGGATCAAATGCACTGCTGCTGTCAAGTAGGAATTATACTGGAAATTGTTGTGTGGGGTTTCTATCCAAGGTGCAAGGGTATGCCGAACAGCAGCTTGTAAGTTCACCAAAATAAATAAAACAGAAAGATGAGAATACTGAAAGAGAAGTTGGCCAGTTTGGACCAGATGTATGCATGCAAAAAGAAAATATAAAATTGGATTGACTGGGAAAAAAAACAACTTTTCCTCACAATAGTATAAGAAATATGTGGATGTCCATCAGAAAGGTACATCTATATTTAATCAAGTCTGGAAGAAAGCTGCGAAATATAGAAAGAAATTTCTCTGATTAGGGAAAAAAAGCTACAAGCTGGTAACTTATGGAGAACAGGGATTTCATATAAATCTAGTCTGGACCATAGTCTCTGAACAACTAACAAGGTTACTTATAAATTGAAAGTGCAGAATATCATATATTAATACTGAAAATAGTCTAATGTAAAAATGATGGGTTTAACGCCTTGGTTTTTTTTTTCCAGCTTTCATTGCATTTTCAACAATGCCAGAGCTGGCTCAAAAAATCAAATTCTACTTTGCATTGGCACCTGTCACTGCGATTAAGTATGCTAAAAGCCCAGCAACAAAACTCCTCTACCTTCCTGAGAAAATGCTCAGGGTATGTGATATCTTGGTTTTCATTGTTTAACTGTAACCTTGTTTGTTAAGCTCTTAAAATGGATAAATAGAAAGTAGAGGGCTTTGTGAAGTCAACTTATTTGCATGTGGGCAGGTTTACCTTGTGGTGAGGCCTTCGAAAGTTCAGACAGGGCAATAAGGAAGCTTTCAGTCCAAGGCAATGGCACAGCTCGGGGACAAGTCACCCAGAGAGGTACAAATATGCAAATCCTTAAAGGATTCCAAGATTCCTCCAGGCAAAACCACAACTGATATAAAAGCTTAAACTATGAATTGGAGTTAACATTTAACACATCTCTTCATTAAAAGTGATGCAACCCAGATTGAGTAATGACCAAGCAGGCTGATGCAATGGAAAACCAAGTAATTTCTCACTTGTTTGTGGGAAAATCCTCTGACAAATAAAGAAAAGGCGAGTAAGAACCACTGAAATTTCTGGAGAAGTGTGTACATTCCTAAATTAATGTGTCAATTACCTTTGTATTTCACAGGGTGTGCTCGGCAACAGAGAATTCCTTCCCCAGACCGAGTTTCTAACAAGGATAATAGCCCCTGTCTGCAGCCACCGAGCTTTTGCCAGGCTTTGTAGAAGTGTCTTCTTCAGTCTGGGTGGCTGTAACCTGAAAAACATTGATGTGGTACGTATAACTTTTACCTGCTCTACTGGGAGTTTCATCACATGCTCCCCAAATTCACCTTCTATCCTGTGATGTGAAACCTGAATTTCTATTAGTATCACATTGCAGGGAACAGTCCCCACTACAGGACAGCAGTACCTGCTGATTGCCCTGTCTCTAGCAGGGACCCACTGCCTCTCCCCTCAGAAGAGCATTTGGCAGCAGTTCTACAGCTGACAACTGCTCAGAGCCCCCCAGGATTCTGCAGTTTGCCTTCTGACAGACCTCACCCAGGGCATTATATCATGGTCTATACTGTGGCAACTGATATCATAAAAGATATTTCTCATGCTGGCACGCTGAAAAAGAAGAAATAAAAAGCCTACCTGGTTCATGTTTTCTCTTTGCAACACAGAAAGGAACACACATATCCCTCCTTGTCCTTGTTCTCCAAGCCTTGGATCATCAGAGTAGGAGAGTATTAGGACAAACCTGGGCACCTCACGCTGTGTCCAGCTGTAGGTCAGATCATCTAGGACTCAAAATTTTGCTCCAGCTTTTTTCAAAAAATGCCTCAGAAAGTGCTCACTGAGGAACGATCCCACAGCTTGTTAAGAAATCCTTGCAGTGCTAGGATGTGTTTTATTTAAAATATTTGTGCATTCATCAGAAAATTGCATTTCCCTTTGCTGTTCTGTCCAATAGTGACCCTCTTTCACACAGAATCTGATACAGAATTCTGAAAAATATCACATAGATCAGGGTCTAAATTGCTGGCTTTCTATTCATTCCTTCTCATCTCTAGTTTCTTTTAGATCCTCAGTCATCTTGGAAAATGTTCGGGTTAGGGATTGCTCTTTCAGTGCTGCTCCTAATCTGACATACTGCCACATGTGAAGTAAATCCAAAGGAGTCTCCAATCATGCCACTCCAGTTTCTGTTGGTTTTATTGATACATGACACTGCTGTAGCATATGTTTTGATGTACATCTGCATAGAAGGGAAGAAGAGAATGCTCACAGAATATTCTCTTTCAGAACCGAATCGATGTGTATATTGCCCAAACCTCTGCTGGAACTTCTGTGCAGAACATAGTCCACTGGAGTCAGGTATGAGCAAACTCCTGAAAGATAAAATAGATACTCACCTCGAGCTGAATAGAGAGATACAGAGATAACCAGCTGTGAACTCATTGCCAGCTCCTTGGAAACACATGAAACTTGTGGATTGCAGTTAAGAACACTACTTTTCATTCCTCCTTTTGCCAGCCAGATAGGAATGCCCTATGTGATACAGGTACATTTGAAGCCAACAATGAAGTGCTGCATTTGAGTAAAAATATGTAGGCTGGAAGCTGTGTGTGCAGGTGTACACACTACTCTTCTTATTGTGTATCCAGTACCTTTTATAAATGATGTCCACAGTTCTGTAGGGAGTTTACCTTAAGAAATTAGTCATGTTTCCAATGTGGTGTCAAGAAATGAGCAGGATTTAGGCTGCCACATGAACTGCCACATTTTACTATTAAAACCCTTCTCTCACTTTCAAGGCTGTCAGTGTCTGGACAGCAATAGAACCATAAATAATCAATACTTTATTTATTAGATTGTTTACATACCTTACCCACAAGGTACTGCCGTAGTACCTCTTCAGCAGCAGTGCTGACAGGAGCTGCCTCTGTCTTTGGGCTCACACTCTGAGGATCCAAAGAGCTCCCTCGGGGGAGCCTCTGCAGCGAGGCAGGTTTCCTGGCAGCACCACGGGCTCTGGAGCGGCGCAGGAAGCAGCTGCGAGCTCACAGAGTTTGCAGGAGTGTCTATCCCTTTTCAGCAGAGCAAACACACAGATATGTTTCAATGACATCTGCACAAGCACTTACTCAAAATAGAATTATACTTCTGGCTGCGAGTTTGCGTTAGATAGTAGGTTTGAATAAGTTGCTTTTGTAACCATGACCTAGACCTGTAAAGAAAAAGGGTTACAAAAGCAGAATGAGGAGAGTTCTGCAAATTGACTCAGATGTAATTCAGCATCTAACTGCAGACTGCAAGCACAAACATACAGAAGTAATACTCCTAAGTCTTTGTTACCCCTTCTGTTATTACAACTAAAGGAGCTAACGGAATTTCAGTACTAAGATTCTGGTGAGGGTGTCTCTCAGAATAGGAACAACCCATGCTGTAGGTAAAGCCAAGAAGGAGAAGAACTAAAAATGGTAATTTCTGTATTCAAAATAGAGTGGGAAGAGAGAACATAAGAGGAAGCCACTCACAGAGCAACATGACTGTAAGAATAGGACAAGGCAGCAGCACTGAGATGAACTTGCTGACAGCAGTTTTTAACAGCAGTTTTACAGCCTTGAACAAATTGCCTGCAAGGACATTCTTGGGTCTGTCTGCAGAAGATGTGAATTTCTTTTGTTATGACAAAAACATTTGACTCTTTTTCACTTTTTGACACTTTAAATTAATTTATTATTGCCTCTTAGAAGAACTTTTGTTGGGGCTTTAGATTGGAGTCAGAGGCTCATCAGGGAAAGAATACACAAACTTCCTAAATTGTGGCTTTACAGCTACCTTTCTCTTGTTCATCCTCTTAGGAGGCCCACTCGGGGAAGTTCCAAGCTTATGACTGGGGCAGTTCAAAGAAGAATATGGAAAAATACCAACAGGTATGTTTTGGTGAAGCAACTTTGGACAGCACAGAAACACACAGGAAGAGAGCAAGGATGTAGTAGGAGACACATTTTCAGAACATAAGTAAATGAAAATATTATTGCTTTTCAGTTTGTAAGTCAAGAGAGATAGCATGCAAGCTGGCAATAATAAATTTAATGTATTTTAAAAGAAATAGAGAGAGAAAGAGAGAGGAAGAGGAAAAACTTTTCAATTAAATGATCAATAGGAATAAGAGGAAGTAAGGGCAGAAAAAAATAGAAAATTAATTTTGAAAGATATGAGTACAGAGAAAATAACAACAAAAAAATCTTGGCTACCAGTATAGCTGAGACAGATGACATTAGGAATAGGAAAACTGACAGCCACCCCTAGATTCTGGCAGCCAGAGACAAAAGGACTTTGTCCTCAACCAGACCCTGAGGAACATCTTTTCCATTCAAAACTCTAATCCCATCCTTGACCCTCCTACCCTTTAGATCTCCACAACAACCTGTCATTATGAGTTATATGTTTTAATGATGACTTGCATGAAATGCAGCTTCCTTTGGTTTGCCTTGAATTTGCTGGCTCCTGGAAAGTCATGGGATGCCTTCTAGGTTTTGTGTTTGGGATAATTACTTCCAGTGCTCTTTCTTCATGCCATTTGTGGTTGTATAAACCTGTCTCCTGTCCTTGCTCTGACATCTCTTTTCCAAACACAGGAGTCCTAAGTTGCTTTCCCTCTCCTCCTACAGAAACCGTTCCATGATCCTTTTCATCCTTGTAGCATGTTGTGTCTTCTCTCTAGCCTATGTCTTCTGGGACCAACCAGTACTTCAAGAGGAACATGATGGGGGCTTATCCAGAGGCATCCTGACATCTCTGTCTAGTTTCAGGCTCCTGCCCTAAGATTCCCATTTGAGAGGGCAAAGACCCAACAATAACTCTTTGTCAGCTTGGGAGGTGTTTTACTTTTGGCTGTGCTATCAGTTGAGTAATCCCTGTGAGCAGAGACAGAAAAGGCTAACAAGACAACTTCCTTCCTTTTTGGTTTATGCACCTCTACTTTGAGCAGTGACAAAAGAAAGCCCCAAATTAATGTTTAAAGTTGCTGTGCTCTCCTGGACATTCATTGCTGTGTTGTTTGCAGACTACTCCTCCTCTCTACAACGTAGAAGAGATGACTGTACCAACTGCAGTATGGACTGGGGGAAAAGACCTGCTCGCAGATCCCAAGGATGCAGCCATTTTATTGTCTAAAATTAAGAAGCTTAGCTATCACAAGGAGATTCCTAATTGGGCACACCTGGATTTCATCTGGGGCTTGGATGCACCTTTGCAAGTGTACAATGAAATTATTGACCTGATGCAGAAGCATCCTTGATCCCCAACCAGAAGCCTTACCTGAGTGGTTCAACAACACTTAGATTCACTGGGTACAAATCTGGAGTCAGGAAAAGGTTTCTTCTGCATACCACATGCCACTTAAATGCCTTTTGCATCCTGATAGTGCACTTCATGTTTTCTGGCAACCTTATGGATCTGTAATACTTTATCAATTGATACATCTTCAATTCTGTGATAACTAGACTTTGCTAACAGAAGACAGGGTTTGCTTCCAGCCTACTCTCTTCTCTAGGCTATAACAGTAATAAAAGCACTTCCTTTCTGTGGATACATTCTGTGATCTCTAGATGTTTTCCATTCTTCGTTTTCCATTCTTCATATTATTGCTCAGTTTATTGGGCTGGCAGTTATTTAAAGGCATAGCATAATCAAAATATTATTCTAACAGTTGTGGTATTGTAGAATTTTATTATTAAACAAGATTATTAAACAAGAAATTGAGTTCATACAAAAAAAAAAAAAAAAACAACAAAAAAACAACTCACTCCTGAAAAAAGATGGTTTGTCTTTGTTTGAAACAGGAATGCTCCCTGTTTTCATGAGGAAGAGGGAAGAGCAAGGGACTAAGGGTAGACCCAACAGAAAACATTAGCTAGCATGGTGTTTCAAGCACGCACCTGGAAGCTGGGAAACTTGGCTTCAAGACCCACCCTGAGAAAGATAAACCCTTGCTGATTCAATCTGAATAATTTTGGCAATGGCGGCACTTCCATGGGACCATTTATTTCAAAGTTACACCCTGAACCCAGCAGAAACCTCACACCTCCTGCTGTTTCACATATAAGCTGCTTGCTGTCACAGAGCTGAGATGATCTAACCTTTGTCAAGGCTCTGAGCAGCCTCTTTGGAACTTAAACACTAAAAGGAAAAATACCCAAACAATGCTAGAAAGAATCCATTATCTTCATCCTATGTAAAATTTAGAGCAGTTTGACCACTACTGGAAAGAGCTCTTTTCAAGACAGTGCTAAAGAATTATTCATCCTATTAATTTCCTGATGTAATTATGACTCTACCAATCTTGTTTCAAATAGCTGGTTACTGTACAAAACCACTCAGTTGACGAGTAACCTCTGTGGTTATTAGGTTACAGCATTATAGGTCACCATTCCTCCAAAAAAAAGTGCCATTAGCTTCATTGTGAAAAGAAACACAATGCATTTAGGGGTTTCCTTTCAGCCTGACACTCTCATTCTCCTTTCTATGAAATGTTAGTGTAGGCCAAGTCTGGGATGCTAGCCAGCACAGTGCAGCTATTGCAAGGGGGCAGTTCACTGGTGACACTGTATGACCAAAGGATCAGTGTCTCTGAGTAATGGTTCATTAGCCAAACAAATTAACCATGGCTGTAACCACTTCTGCACCTTTCCCTTCCAAGAAAAACAACAGACCTTCTCCATCTCCTGAGCCCACTGCTGAAGGCTGTGCTGTTTCCTTTTGTTTCACAAATGTAACTGGAGTTTGATCCAAAAAAACCAGCTCCCCTCCAGACAAGAACATTCCTTCCATCAAATATAAATTCCTGGAGACAAACACCCTTCAGAGAGTCAATCTTTCAACTAACTCACTGCTTGTAGGGAAAATGTATGAGGACATGAGACCTACTTTATAAGTTTTCAATATTTTCCATGCTAAATGCAACAGCATCATACCTGAAAGTAGACAGAGTATTCCATAACATCACCTAGAAAAGAGATTGCAATTGTGCAGCTATCTTGCAACCTGGGATGCCACAGAGGAGGCAGGGAGTTGAATTTTCTAGAAAATCAGGAAAAGCATGTTGAGCAGACAGATAGGACACATCATGGGGACTGTTGATCGCACCTTGGGACATGAGAAGGGATGAGACATCATGTGGTAGAAGGCCTTCTGAGTGAACTGTTTATGGTTTAATGATAGTTATTGTCACTTACAAATATCAGAGAAGTCAAGTTATAATGCTTTTCACTGAGAAATTGTCAAACTACCTTTTCCACTATCCTAGACAATGTTCTTTACTTTGTATGTAAGGCAGAACTGTTACTGTGCCATCACTGACATCCTGTCGTTTCACTCCTCTCCTTCCCCCAGTAGCCGAAGGCACTGTACTATTTGCAATGGTGTTCCAAAAACACATCCCTCTTATCTGGTGTTCTTCTAAGTGCTCATCAGTCCATGAGGAAACTCAAGTTCTTCTGAAGACACTTGTGAGTTAATTGGCTGAACAGGCTGATCCTCATGTAGGAGGATTCTACTTAGTTTACAGTCCAGCTGCCCAAGGACACAAAACAAGTCTTTCTGCCCATGGTCATTGAGCCAATCTCAGTGAGGACTGAGCCCTCAGGCTGACTACAGCTCATTCAGTCCTTAAGCAAAGATCTCCAGATACCATGTTTTCAGAGGTGATGAAAATGGCTTAGGATAAACATGAACCTTTGTTTGTTCCCTCCCTGGGAAAAGGGTTATGTGTAGTGTCCAAGCCTTCTTTGTCACTGGAGTGTCATTATTGCAGAATAAGGTGGGTTTCATGAGTTGTGCTGCTCACTGGAAAGCAGATTTAGGTCAGTCTGCAATGTTAAAGTAAGCATAAACCAAATGAAAAGCAATAGCAGAGACTGTTCTTGAGACACTATGTTGAGAAAAGCTGGACGTTTCCTCCATTTCATCTTGAAAGATTGCATTTGAAGCAGACCCTCAGCTGGGCAGCAGTACAGATCAAGATGTGTCACAGCCCCAGTGAACTGCAACACCCAGGTTCCAGCTAAACGTACTAACCACTGATTTATAGGTAGTGTTTACACTCTCCTGCTCCACGGTGCATTTTGGGGTGGTGAATTAAACCAGGTCATCTTTTTAATCACAAGGATTTCCCCACTTCTGAAATACTGCCAAATCAGCACTTAAACACACTCTGCAATACGTTGGCTTTGCTGCCAGCTCATGACACTGACAGCTGCTTCCCTGAAGTGCTCATTTTGTTTTGACTTCCTTTTATTGGAGCAGGTTTCTGCCAGTTAATCAGTCTGCTGGTGGAGACGGACCAGCAACCGTGGCAGGAGACAGAAGCAAAGCAGCCAAAGCAGAGGTAAGTTACTTGCACATACATGCTCGTGGTCTCTTTCTCTGTTTGCTGTCTTCATAAATATGCGCTGCCTTACTTTTGTGCAGTCGGTTGTAAAATAAGCAGTGTTTTTTCTCTCTCATCTGTAAGCCTATTGATATGCACAGAAGTGCTTCTCTGCTTAAACTAAAATACAAGTAAGTTTAACCTGCAGGGAGAAAAAGAGCAACTATTTCATTTTTCCTACTTGTTTTCTTCCCTCTGAGAACAAGTGAATGAATGTGCAATTATTGCAACAAAGTGTAATGTGGACCTCCTCTTCCTTCCCTATAATGCACATGTAAGTTTCCTTGGTGAGTAAGGCAGCAAATTCTCATGCATGTTTAGTCACAGTTGCTCTTCTGGTTGGTGTGCATATGACTTGCAGCTTCTATGAAGCAAATTTCAGACTGCTTAAGGCACAAGGATAGAGGGACAAATTTCAGAATGACTTGCACCTTAGCTTCACTAAATCTTAAATGTACATAGAGGAACTTTCAAGGGCATTTCTCTCACCAATCTTTTTTCCATCTAAGAATATTCTTTTATGATAGTTTACCATGCTCAATAGCTACTTGTAACATCGCCTCACAAGATGAAAACAGCTGTTCCCATCTCCTGTCTTTGTTCCTAGAGTTTATGGGATCAGTGGCCTGCCAAGATTGATGCTCCTTGCATGTGAGTAACAGGTCAATACCTGGAAGTCCATAAGCCATGCCAGCTAAGCCAGGTGATCAGAGTGCATTGAGGAAAGTTGACCTTAACAAGCCTCTGTCTGCATTGCCTCAACTAATCTTGGTAGCGATTTGAAAACAAGCTGAGATATTAGCAGAACTTTTTCTTGCCAAATTGAGACTCACAGTGCAGGGAGAGGCAGACATATTTTACTCCCACTAAGACTTAGTAAAACAGCAGAAAGCAAAACAGAGTGTTGTACTGCCTGAGTATATAGCTGTGAGGCTTCCATCCTGAGCTGAAATAATTAAGCATTTGATATACAAAGGGAATCTAATGAAGTGTGTTTTGATGCCAGATTTAAAGTTTTGGGTGTTTCCAAGTGCTGCCTCATTTCAACTGTTTGATGACTCATGAGGTTTGACTTCTTTAAATTTATTCAATCAAATTTCAAGGTTAAGTTGAAGGTCACTAAAAGTCAAAACATATTTTCCTTGTTTACCTCTCTCTCATCCTGAAAATTCTGATCTTCTTCCCCATTACCTGATGGGGAATACTTAATTATTTTCTCTTGATCTTCATATTGAACATTCCTGAGTACAAATAGATTTCACAGAGCACCATATCTCATCCTAGCAGATGTGTTACACTAGAAGCAGACTCAAGAAACATGTGGCTACATGAGAACTTCTGTTCATCATTAAAAATTGTATTCTCCGTGTCTAATGCCTGATTCCCAAAAGACTTGTCTCCTGAGCCTGCTTAACTCCCTAACAAGAACTGTAAGACAGGCAGGTCTGCTATGCAACCCACTCACAAACCCTGTATGCTATGGCTACTGTGAAGCTACACGGACTCTGATATGCTGACAATCTCACTCTTGCTGCCTGCTGCTGAGCACAACACCAGCTGCCTTTGCCTGCCTTCCCCCCAGCAAGGCTGAGCCCTCTGGAGCAGCCCTTCTCTGACAAACAGTCCTCAGGAACTGCTGCATCCCCATCAGTGTACAAGCTTGTACCTCAGTGCTGGACTTGGCAGATATATAATAATTACATCAAAAGTCAGTTACAGGATGGACAGGAGGGTGAACTGCAAACACACCACGGTCACAGAAACATGTCCTCTTCTGAGGAAGCCCAGCCAGCAAGAGCAGTGATGTCCAGCCATTATTGGTGAGGCATTCTTACAAGATGTTGAGGAGCTGGAGCCTTACACTGCATTAAGTCCCATGAACTTTTGAACATTTAGGTCTCCTGCCTGATCTTTATGGTCTTTATACACGTGCAGAATGACTACTACTCTTCTCTTCACAGGTATCATTCTCTCCTCACACATTAAAGCACAGCATAAAACAAAAATTTGATGTATGATGAATGATGTGTCTTTTCCTGAAAATGTAAGAGCAGTACTGAGCTCAGGGATCAATCTTTTTTGTGCAGTTCTTCAGAAAGAAGAAGCAAGGAGCACTGAATTTGTGAGCTCTTGCTCTCCACACAGTTTTAGCCCATAATCCACATGCAGTAAACCATCTGGGTCACAGAATCTGTTCTTCTGTTTTCCAAGGGTTGTTTCTGTCAAAATTATCTTGTTGAAAAAAAAGTCTGGGAAGCTCAGAGAGTGCAATGTTCCTGCACTCATTGACCTGGATTCTAGAAAATAGAGACTAAAACCTGGAAGCATATCTGTTTTACATGGAATTGGCATAGACTGGTACTAGACCAACTGCACTCTGCAATTTCTATTCAGAAATGCTAATCTGGAACCATCAGTCATCCCAGGAAAGGGCAAGGTCACACTTCCCCATGACAATACAAAATTTGCACTATGGACAACCATTTCTAAGAGGTAATGGAGACAGGCCCTTGGCAGCACAAGGGCAGGCAGTCTCAGGATCTATTGCTCACTCCTCATGGCTGCTCGCCTGGTGGCTAAAAGGTAAGGCTGACTAGGAACTGACTCATGGGGATTTGGGGAGCCACACATGGTCACCTTGTTTGCTCCATATTATCAGAGGAACTGATTTCAAACAGATCTTGATCATTTCCATCACCCTGTGAGGAAAGCACAGTCTAGCACTGAACATGCAAGCATGTTGCCTGACATCCATTAAATCTTCTCACACAGTGCCTGAATTACTCCTGGCCCCTTCATGAGCCTCATTATCTGGTCCTTCATCCCAGCACACCACTGACAGATGCAAGAATGGCATTCAGCCCCAGAGGAAGAGAGAGCAGTTTTAAAGAAAGCCCATCCTTAACCTCTTTCACCTCATCCCTAAGGAGACAGCAAACAAGCAGTGCTTTCTTCTCCTTTCACCTCTCCTTCTGGCAGAAGGGTAGAGACAGATAAAGGCAGACAAGCTGGGTGATGGTCATCACAGGTGCTCATGCTTCTTTGTCAAGCTTCTGCTAGGCTTGTGCCAAGAGCTGGCACTGTCTACCAACCCCAGTTCCCTTGTAATGTGCAGAGTGCACAGACATATTCTTACATGGTATCCCCAGGTACTTTCCTCTCCTGTTCCACAGCGCTACCTGTTAAACAGGGTGAGCTGTAGACAGCCCTTCCTCACACAACTTCTTATTCTGGCAGCCCTTGGGGAACAGACCTTGGGCAACCTTCAGGATACTCTCTCTCCTCTTGGATCTTCCTGTGGAATTCCACATCACTCTCTTCCTAACACAAACACCCCTGCATGTGTTCTTCCACACAGCCCCAAGATGTGGTGCCTCCTCGTGCTGCTCTGCTCCCAAGGAATCATCTTTTCAGCAGGATTCACAGCAGCCTCCACTCCAGGTGCTGACACAAGCCACTGCAAGAAGAGTCGCAACCCCGAATGCTTCATGAATGTTGTAAGTTGGGTCACCTTCTTTCCCTTTCTGAAGCTTCTCTTCCAGTTGAAACTAACAGTCTTTGTCAGGAAAGCTAAGAGCCCCTTCTGCATCTCCTGTTTTCCCAGCCTGCTGTTTCCAAAACCACTGCCTAAGTGTCACTCCCACAATGAGGGCCAGCTCTGAACGTGCCGGGGACAGATGTGCCTCTCGCACGATGCATGAGGACAGACACGCAGCCCTGCAGTGGGGACTGCTGGCTGCTACCTCTGCTTCCAAGGCTAAGCAACTCCCCAGAACTTCCTGAGGGGCATTGGAGATCCAGACTATGCAATTTGTATCCCAGTGGCCAGACTCAGCCCTGGACTGTGGACAGAGCATAGACTACAATGCTCCAGTCCATACCAAACTGAGCAACAGACTTTGCTGCCTGCTTTTAGGGTGAAGCCCAACAGGTAGATGATAAATGTGGAGCTGTGTCATGGCCCATGATACCTGTTTGCAGTCAGCTTTCTCAACACATGTTGGTATTTCAGGCTACTGAATAAGGGGAGTGCAAACCTGGCAAGAGAACAAGCACTAGCCTGGAAGAAACTTTGATTTTCCTATCCAAACAGTCTGTGCTGCCACAGAGAAGAATTCCTTTGCAGTGGAGGCAAAGGCTGGTTTCTAATATCAAGTGAAGCAAAGGCCTGCCCTTTCATAACAAACTGTTTGCTCAGATCAGTGGTAGGGGAGGCTGAACACCTTCTTCAGATTCTCGCAATGCAAATTAATCAAAGATGCCTTGCTCTGAGTCAACAAAGATTTCCTCAGAATACATGCAAAATTATGTGTAGGTGGTCACAGTAGTTCTTTTGACAAGATCTCCACCCTTGTTTGCTTTGCCTGCATGGCTTGCCTAACCACACTTTGGCAAGTAAGGATTCATTAGGGAAAGATAAGGATAAGGAAAGGATTCATCCCCACAGTTATTGGCATTGTCTTATACAGATGTGGCTGCATATTTATTCTGTAGAAAGGTACAGTCTGTATAAGCTTTGCATAACATGACAAACTACCTCTAGGAAGGGAGCTGGTCACTCAAAACAGTTCTG
Organism: Bombycilla garrulus; assembly: GCA_013400315.1. NCBI lineage: Eukaryota > Metazoa > Chordata > Aves > Passeriformes > Bombycillidae > Bombycilla > Bombycilla garrulus. The sequence goes on from VXBU01011680.1 coordinate 1,358,683, forward strand.
TTTTGTCCCATAATAGGGGGCTAAATACCAGACAACCACCATCTAAACAGGTCTGAAGAGGACTTTGCTTCCTCTTTTTACAAGATCTGTAGTGATTATTCTCAGCCATGGTTTCTGTGGCCTTGCATTACCATCTCAGCACATCCCACATCTGCACTGCTCATCTTGGCTAGGCTTCAGAACAGGACAACTGGCACATTAACAAACTCTCCTTTGGCGTTCCACAGAGTGAAATTATCAGATACCATGGATTCCCCAGTGAGGAATATGAAGTTACAACAGAGGATGGATACATTCTTGCTGTTTACAGAATTCCCGCTGGGAGGAATGACCGAAATACAGGTGTGACACGGTTACAGGATACAAGGAAGGTCTGAGAGCCAACTCTTACACGAATTCTCCATCTCTTCCCTCTTCACCTGCAATGGCATGTTCCATACCTTTCCATCTCCACAAGAGCACCTAGTCATAAGTGTGACTCAAGCACTGAATCCATCTGAAGTCCACACATTCAGTGTCTCTGTCCTTATTTCAGACGTTCCAAATAATTTTGTTACATCCAAGCGTTGGAGGTTTTTTTTCTCTCAAATGGTCTGGGAGGTAGGCTGGTAAACAGGGTTTGTGAAGGTTTTGCCTTAACAACCAAAATAATATACATATAAGATAGTAGGCTGACAGCAAAGCCTCTGAGGTTAAACATATGAATAATTCCCAGGCTTCTGAAGGACAGAGATATCCTTAAGGAAGAAGGAAATAAATCAGGTTTTCAGTGGAAAGGAAATGCATTTCATCAATTTCATCACATTTTCTGAATTGAATAAAAATTTCTAGCTGGAATTTGAGGTACCCTGGGTACTGCTACTTTGATTATTAGTCCTTGTTAGTATTATAGAATTATTTATTTGGATGCCTTCCCCTAACTGAATCTCCTTTGGAGATCATTTGGGCCAGCCTGACTCTTAAAGTAAGGCTAACCAAGTTAGATTAGGGACCTCTCAGCCCTGCTCAGTGGTTACTGAGGCATTGTTTTCCATTTCGGATTAGTTTTTCTTTCTCTTCCGTACGCTGTTATGCCTTCAGCAGTTTTCAGCTTTGGGTAGATGGTTTCAGCATAGGGTATGTAAGCTGGCTTTCCAGTGAAAGAGGCAGGACAGGCATCATCAGTAAATTCTTTATTTGCCATACCTGTCATTAAATGGTTATGAAATGTCATTAAATGGTTTCTGCTTGCACAGAAAAAATCCTTCAGAATTCTCAAACCAATATCTGTGTAGTTCTGGCAGCTTCTAGAAGAAGGAAACCTCTCACAAACTGAACTCTGCACTCCAATATTAAATGCACATTAATTGCTGTTCCAGTAAAAATATTTTCATATTTTTTAGGGAAAAAGCCTGCAGTGTTCCTACAACATGCTTTCCTAGGAGATGCTACTCACTGGATTTCCAACCTGCCCAACAACAGCTTGGGCTTCATCCTTGCAGATGCCGGCTATGATGTCTGGTTGGGAAACAGCCGAGGGAACACCTGGTCTTTAAAACACAAGACCCTTAAGCCTTGCCAGAAAGAGTTCTGGCAGTTCAGGTACTCTGTGGAAAGACTCAACATAGAAACTCCAAGGGGACTAGATAGCTTCAGCCTGATGGCTTTTACCTAAACCAGCATCAGATCAGGAGCAACACCACGCCAGGAGAGTAAAGAACCAGGCAAAGATGGATGCTCACTACTACTCACAGTTGGGAGGATTGGCTGGTGAAGAGATTTCAGAGACTGGGAAATGAAATGAGATGCTGAGGAAAAGGGAGACTGCACTGTGAGAGGGAGAGCAAGAACCTCAGGTGGAACACATTGAGCAGCCTTGTCTAGAAATCTGATCTCTCAGTTTAATTCAACCAGGAGCGAAATGTGTTTTGTTACCCATGCAGGTGAAAGCACTGATTAAATTCAGTTCCCCAAGGGCTGCAGCTGTCAGGTGAAACTGGCACTTCATCCACATAGAGCCCAAGGCATCAGGCAGCCGGGCTGCACAGCTGCACCCCTCTGCCCACTCCTCCAGCTCCAGCAAGGATGCAGACACAGTGTGCAACCTCCTCCTTCAATGGGTCCTGCTTGGTGCAATGAACAAAACTGACAATCAGTAACTCACACTGTGATAATCAAATTGACTGCCAGCTTTTTGCATTTTTTCCCCACAGCTTCGATGAAATGGGTAAATACGATATTCCAGCAGAGCTGAACTTCATCATGAATAAAACTGGACAGAAGCATGTTTACTACATTGGTCACTCTGAAGGGTCAGCTGCAGGTAATGTCAGGAGAATTATTAACAACAATTTGTGCTCATATTTGATCAGTAGGTGACTATCCCCACCAGTTCTCTTGTTTTTCTTGTTTGTAGAGAGCTAGAAAAACATAGAGAATTTTCTGTGTTGAGATTTGGAAAATATGCAAAACTTTTCTAAAATCAGCTTTGGTTACTCTTAAGAAGCAAATAAACTTAATAGAAGATGCAGTGATAGTTCAACTTTAAAAATAATTACAGACATACTAACGATCATTTATGGGGTACTTCTGGTACTGCTATTGGGTATTTTTCTCAACAATGTGAATTCACATGAAGTTCTTTTGTATTAAGACAGACAATTAGAATCATAGAGTCATAGAATATCCTGAGCTGGAAGGGACATAGGATCACTGAAGTCCAACTCCTGGTCCTGCCCAGGCCAGCCCCAATGTTCACACCATGTGCCTGGGAGCATTGTTCAAACACTTCTTGATCTCTGGCAGAATTGGTGCTGTGACCACTACCCTGGGGACCCTCTTCTTGTGAACAGGATAGAAAAACTAAAAAGATAAAACAGCCCATGTAATACATAATTTAAATGCATACATTTATTTAAATTAAATTGCTTGAAGGCAAGTAAAAATAACCTCAACATTACGAAGTCGTGATTTAGTGTCAGTCTTTCAATTTAAATTGTAGTTCATGAGTGGCTGTATCTGGCCACACTGCTGTTTAAAAACATAGTGACAGAGACCAAAAATAAGTAAAGCAAAAGCATTAATAGTTTATTTTCTTTTAGGCCCAGCCTTTGTCATTATTGATTTCATGGCTTCTAAAAGCAGCTAACTTTCTTTCAGCATCTGTTGAAAGTTCTTGATGATTATGGTTTATGTATGAGATTCATAAACGGACACTGATTAGAAAGGAGCCACTGCCAGTTATTAGTGTAAACAACCCAGGGGAAAAGAGAAGGAAGTGTGAAAAAAATCATATATTGTCACAAATTCTGATCCTTTCTTTTTCTATTTAAAGAACCTCATGGCAAAACAAACTAACAAAGCATCTAGGCTTTTTTCATCTGCCCATGATGTAAGCAATCACTTGAAAATACTCAAAGCCCCCAGTATTCAGCTAATTATTCTATGGTTTCATGAAAGCATAAATGTGCATAGATCTTTAGAGACTCTAATTTGGAAAACTAATTTTTTAAGAGAGTTTCATGAACTTTAGAGGGAATTGATGTTATCTTTGAAACCTCACTGACATGTTGCCTACAAAAGCAGTTCTGATAAAGACAATGCCCAGACATGCTTTAAACCTTAAAATGAACTTTGCCTCCCAAATCAAATCAGTTTCAGGACTTCACTCCAACACTTTCCTGAAGTAAAACATGCAGCACAAACACAAACAACAGACAATGGGCTTCAAATCTCCTATAATGCCTAGTTTGCTATGTGCTTTTTACATATTTTATTTGTCTGCGGATATCTTCACTAACTCAGGCTGTCTCTTCTGTGTTTGCAGGCTTCATAGCATTTTATACATACCCTGAGCTGGCCAAACGAGTGAAAGTGTTCTTTGCTCTGGGCCCAGTAACTACATGCCTACATGCTACAAGCCCTCTGGTTAAGATAACAAATCTTCCTGGACCACTGCTCAGGGTATGTCATTTTTTCCTCCTAAGAGGTCCAATGCCTGACTAATCTCCACAGGGTTCCCTCAGCCTGAGGTCAAGTATTCCCAAACAAGTGACATGCTGACACTGAGCTTGGGATGAAGTGAGTGCTCTCAAATAAACTGCTCCCAAACCACGTGGTGAAAATAGTCAAGATATAGAGCTTGTAGCAGCAGCTCCCAATGAAGTAGGAGACTTGTGAAACTTTGCCCCGTTTCAGGATTCCTGCCGTTTAACCAAAATTCTGCTGGCCTCACGCAGGAGGAGCTAAACCAAAACTGCAATAACAGACATGACAATCTCTAGGACTTTAAAATAAGTATACATTAAGGTCAGCAAACTAGAAATGGAAAGATAGCTTCCTCGAGGATTGCTGATAGTGATATGAAGGAGGAAGAATAAATGATGTGCTGTGGGGAAGAGGGTGTTTTAAGGGGTACTGTGAGACTAAGCTCTTCCAGCACTGCCTTAAAAAGGCTAGGCTATTAACAACAATTTTCTACATAAAATTCTTCTGTAATAAGAATAGAAGTTGTTGCAATTTTCTTTTCCCTCAGTTAGTACTTGGCTGCAAAGGAGCTGCACACCAGATCAGTTTTCTGAAGGGACCCGTGACACAGCTCTGTACAAGCCTGGATAAGTTTTGTGCCCATGTTCTCTGTTACATAGCTGGAGGCACTATAAAAAATATCAACACAGTAAGTATATGCAAGAACACCTACTCAGAGCAAAACTAAGGGCAGTTGCACTTGTGCACTGTGTCCTTGTCTAGTTACCATCACACATGTAAATGTACATAAACCACAATGTAGTTCTCAGCAGACTGAGGGAATGCCCGGACATTGTTTACTGGGAACAGTGGCAACATGGCCAGGGCTAGTGATGGTGGGACCAACAGCTAGGCACATTCCAGTGCCAGAAAGAAAGAACTGAGTTCAAACTGGAGCTATATTGCATATGTCAGGATGTACCCTCTTCTGGAGCTAAGCCACCCAGATTTTTGTCACACACATGTTTTTTTTAAGAGAGACAATGAATGATGGGGTCAGATTCTTGGCAATACAGTTGCCAGTTTCCTTCCTTAGCATATAGACACATCTAGAGGTCCTCTGAACACTGAAATAGCTGAAAGACAGGAGAAAAACCTTTTCTTCTTTCCAATTTTCAGACGATTTGCACCAAAACTTGCTCCCTAAGAACTACTGTAAGGGGCATTTTCCTGATTTTGTTGACCTTAGAACTAGGCCCAACAGCTCAATCCACAAGGTGTAGAGCTGCAGAAAGCTCTTCCACTATGCTGAGGAGTGCAGCGCACCTACAGTGGGATTCACAAACACTTGTGCATTTGTCAGAGGGGACAGGAGAGACAGCAGAGTTTCCCTGTTGCTTGTCAATATATGGATGCTGTGGTGCCAATCCCCTTTACAGTGGCCAAAGTATGCAGAGGCAGGCCTGTATAATGTTTATTACTGCAGTGTCTGTAACAACTGGGCCCATTTTTTTCATCTATAATCCTTTTTAAAAACACATCTAGGAAAGAGATTAGACTTAAATGTTCAATGCAAAATCAATTGCAGCTTTTGAACTGCAGAGCTAAACCATTAAGGATATTTCCTTCCTTGCTTAAGTCACTAATGTGGTTTTCTCAGAGCAAGATAGCATAGCTGAGGAAGAATCCAGGGAGATGGAATTGGGACATCTCCTTAACAGAACTATAAAAAATGTTTTGTAAGCTGACTTCTTTAAGATTAGAAACTCATTTTCTTCACGGTTTTATTCTGTCACAGCACTGGATCTCTGTCTCTATAACATTTCTGCTTTCTCTCTAGAGTCGAGTGGATATGTACGTAGGACATTCCCCAGCTGGAACATCGGTACAGAACATTTTTCATTGGCGACAGGTATAACTGTGCTCTGACAAATAAACAATCTCAATTATAAAATCTGCTTTTTATGCAACTGACAGACTACAGGGAAATCCGAGGGCTTTGGATTTGGGAAACCGACCATCACACCTTCTCACCTACTGCCATGAGCACCTGCACATTTAGTATGGTCAAGAATACAGATGTACTCCTGAAGACAAAGATTCCCCACAGTCATTCCCACAGGATACAACTAGCCAGGAAATGGACCCAAAGCATGAACAGCTAGTGACTCTATAGTCTATTTTGCCAGCCTCTAACCAAATCAAGTGGATGCAAAGCAAGCACAAATACAGGAGGACAGAACAGCAAATACAATGCAGAAGGCAGATTTTTAGTGCATACTCAGCTACTTAAATCCTGGAAGCAAAGGTTTTCTAAACTGACAGACTAGGTTTCTCTCACCCTTTATTACACACCACTCACAAGTCATTACTTGTCATGTTTGTGCAAAAAAATAAATTACCAAAACAAACAAATAACTCCAGGTATTCACTCACCAGTCCTGCAAGGCACAGTACACAAGACTTGTTATAGCCCTGACACATTGCAGACATTGAGGTTCTCTTTCCATGTGACAACTGAACCCAACTGTGAATGACAAACAGGAACCCCAACTTTGGTTACCTAAGGTAGTAATGCAAACTTGTAAGTAATAAAATATACTGAGGTTGGAAGATAAGGATCAGGACATAAAGTCAGCAAGAGAAAAGGCAAGGATGTCACTTACCCTGTATCTATCCTCAGCACCCTGGAAGCCAGCGACCAGAGAGAGGAAGGTGTGAGAGAATCTGAACCTGGACTGAACTCACATATTCCTGCCTCCTGCACTCTACTCCTTCATCTCTCATCTCTTTTGTTTTGTCTGTTCTTTTAACAGCTAGCACATACAGACCAGTTTCAAGCTTATGACTATGGCTCTAAGGAAAACATGAAGAAATACAACCAGGTAAGGCAAAATGGTTTCCCTCAGAACTTATCCTTGGGTCTTAGTAAAGCTAGTAACAGAAAAATTCAAATTTTATCACTTGTGAGTACTAACAAGGGTGACAGTGGTCTCAGATAATGTTTCAGCTGAACCACACAAGTGTAAAAGTCTATTCACAAACAAGGCAGAGACAGGCCCTTATAGACAATTAACAGTTCATTTTGCATCCCCTGCTGATGCCAGGATGTGCTCAATGACATGTCAACTTACAAGTCATTCAAAAAATGAATAAGAATCACACCCAAGTTCTAGGACTGGGTGAGTACAGAGCTCTTCACTTGCCCGAAAATTCTCAAAGCCTGCCTTTCGTCTAAGAGAAGAAATGGATTTCACAGCTACAGTGACCTCTCCACTGGACTGGCAATCATTTTACTTTTAACCAGCACATTTGACTAGCAATGTCCTGTGCTATACCAAAATGCTGTTTTTCAAAAACAGAAAGGCTCCAGAGCTACAATGAGTCACTTCTAACTATTTTCTAGAGGGAAATCCTAAATTACCAAATTATTTCCTTTCCACTTCAGTTCCAAGCATGAAAACTAAGACAAAAAGTTGCCCTCCATGTGCCCCAAAAACCTTATAGATCTCCTCACCATGAATACACACAGGAAAAATCTCCGCAGTCCTTGACTGATGAATATTGCCACTGTTCTTTGCATGCCCACACCCATGAAGAGCACGAGCTGGGGCCAAACTGCAAGACAACCCTTAGCCATGCTTTATAGAAAGAACAGGAATAGGATGGGTTGTTCCACAGACGTGGAATGGGGTTAGAGCAATGAACAGTAAGAGGGTGGCAGTGCAGAAGCAAAAGACAAAGAGAGGTGCTTGCACAGAAACCTTTCTCTAAACACAGCTTTGATACAGCAGCATTCACTCAGCTCTCCTCCCATCTTACAGACTGCTCCTCCTGTGTACAAGATAGAGGAGATAAAGACACCAACTGCTGTTTGGAGTGGTGGACAGGACACATTTGCAGATCCACAAGACATGGCAAGGCTACTTCCTCGGATTACTAATCTCATTTACCATGAGAATTTTCCTGCATGGGGACACCTTGACTTCATTTGGGGCCTTGATGCAACTGAGAAAATGTATGTGAAAATCATTGAACTACTAAAAAAATATTTTTGAAACCATGAGCAGAGTGTTGATTGTACAAACCTCCAAAGTTTCTATTTGGCAATAAGAGTGGTATGTAGGGAAGAGGTAAACACACATGCACACATGATTGAAACTTCTGTAGGTATTTATTTGTTCTTATTCATTTCTTATTTTCCTCATAACTTGAGTTTTTCCATGGTGTTACTGTGAGTGCTGTCTTCCTGAGAAATCTGTAGTATATATGAATGAAAGCTGAAAATGAATATATTTGAGTATATACTGCAGAGATCACTGAATTTCAACAGTTTTTTTCTACAAGACTAATTTTCCTAAGCCTAAATTCTGTTGTTCTCAGGTAGATCTTATTTACCCAATTGAGGCATTCTCATGTCCAATTTTTGTCTCCCTGTGGAGACCCAAAAGTGTGATTTGATCATTTCTCTGTTGAAATGAAAACTTTTTAAAAAATCAAATTATTGATCCCTTTGACAGAGAACATCTTTTTTTCTTTTCTTCTCAAATTACTCTTTAACATCAACACAACCAAGAAATCTTCAAGCACAAGACACTGAGTGGATAATAGATGGCTACAAAACATCAAGGAATCCAACCTGAAAAAATTCATAGAAGTATTCCTCTGCCCTCCATGCCTACAAATCGCCCAAATGTTTGTTCACACACCCTGAACCCCTCTCAGTTTCAGAGGCCACAGATGGCAGCTGTGGAATTAAGAGATGTAGACCCACCCAGCAAGGTGTACTCCAGGCAATGCAGATTCCACCCTATGAATTGTTTTTCACACTGCCAATGAGACTGCTGCAAGCACTCTGAGCTGTCAGCATTCACTTTTACACAGCTCTGTGTGCGGGCCATTCTTCATTAAAGCAGTTCCTAAAACATGGGAAAGCAGTTGGATGTTTTCCCTTTCGGCCATTCGCCCTAAGAGATGGTGCCTTCCTAATCCATGTAAGTGCCTCCCCTCTTCTCACCTACAAGCTGATCTGCAGTGTCTGTCCCCAGATTGCACACAGAATGTCCATTATTGCAGGCTCCAACGTGGAGCTTTGTTTCATGGGGTGTTTCTGGCTGCAGCCTCAAGCTCATCTTGTCCAGTCAAGGTCCTTTGTAGTTGGAGTTGACATCCAACACAATAGCTACACTGAAAAATATATCTGTCTTTGCATCACAGCAAAAGTACACTAGCTTGTCCACACACCTACTGTAGCATCCATTAGCAATTCTGTACTGCACTTCTGACAGCTAACAGGAAAAGGCCAAAGCTATCAACAAAAATCAAGATCCATTAGACCAAGGAGGCACAATACAGCAGTGCATGAAAGGAGTTTCCCTTTTATTGCTGTGTTATTGAATCACAAAGCACTGGGCCACTTTAATACATGGCTTATTACTGCATGTTTTCTTTTGCCTTCACCTATGCAAGAGAAGACTCATGGATATATTCTTATTATGATTGGTATTATCCCTTGCTGCATGCATGTGCTGGTTTGAGACTAATTGACATTTTGGTGGGCAGGAAAATAGCCACCCCTGGAAGTGAGGTATGCCTGTAGATTTCCCATGAGCCCAGTGCAACGCCAATTGTGGGCCAAATTTAAAGACAGACAGGGAAACGAGCCAATCAAAAGTGAAATTCGTCTCAGTAGGATGTACATTTGCACAGGACTGCCTGGGAATCGCTCTCTTTTGTTTCCGGCCTTGAACAGGTACAGACGCGGGCTGTGCCCTCGGCCCAGCTTCCCCCCCCCATGGCCACAGAGGCCTGCGGGAGGGGGAGGCTGGGCCAGGGTCAGGCCATGCTGGGAGCCCCTTCCAAGGGAGCTGTCCTGGCAGGGAGTGGGGAGGATGGAAAGGAAGAGTGATGCCCCGTGCCCTGATCCAGTTTCCCCCCAGTGTCCTGTGGGGAGGGGTTGGGTCATGCTGGGCCAGGCCAGGAGAGAGCCCCCACCCAGAGGGAACTGTCCCGGCAAGGAGTGGGGGGAACGGAGGGACGGGCTGGCCCCAGGCTGGCAGAAGAATTCCCCCCCACTCCCCAGCGTGGAGAATCCCCCGTTTCTGCCAGCCTCAGTTCAAGGACATCTTATCGGAAGAGCCGAGAAACTGGCAGAAGTCCCAGAAATGAAGTTTTAACTGCTTCTTGCCCAGATAGACCTTTTTAAAGCATGCATCCTACTCAACTAAAAGGGGAGCAGCTCGAAGGAAATAAAAAGACAGGGCCTGAGACTAAATGTCAAGGAAAAGACCGGAGAGAATCCAAAGTAAGAAAGAAGAATGAAGGAGTAGGCCAGGTTTGGCATAGACTTCTCTTGAAAAGCTATAAAATTAGACTGGATGCTTTAATAACATGTAAAATACTTTTTAAGGGGATGGCCTAGTCCTGTGGGGGGTGCTAATAAAGCACTAAATTTTGTCGTCCTCAGCCCCAGGGACGACCAGAGATTGGGAATGCTGGAGCATTAATTATTGACATCCTCAGCCGCAGGGACAGCCAGAAATGGGGAGTGTTAAAACATTAATTGTTAATGTCCCCAGCCCCAGGGATAGCCAGAGATAGGGAGTGCTGAAACACTAATGCAATGATATCCCCAACCCCAAGGATAAAAAATAACTATTCCTCGGGATGAAGATGGAGCTGATAAAGAGGGTTTTTGTTTTGAACTAAGAAAAAGACATTCTTAAACTGCACCGTATAAACTAATACAGCCCATGGGCAGTTGTGAGAGGACTGTCCCATGGGGAGCGATGTTTCACGATGGCAAATCCACCAGCAAGCCATTTGTGAACTGTGTGGCCACAAGAGGACTGGTATTCTTGTGAGAAATCTATGGCGAAGCAGGAAGGACTCTGCTGTTCCTGTTGGATTGAAGATATGATTGTTCAAGGGGTAGATTAACTAAAAATCCTAAATTTTATCTTTTCATGTAGTCAGTGGGAGAGTGAACAGTTGGTGGGGGGAAGGATGGATGTTTTGAAAGTTTCCTTCTAATTTCTAATTTTTTTTCTTTTCTTTCTTCTTAATATTACTTAATTAATTTTTCTTCTCTATACTTTAAGTCTAAGTAATTATGCTGCTTTTTTAGGCCTATCTCACATCAAAAATTAAGAAAAATATATTTTCATGGGTGCATTAGCCCTTGACCAGTGTCAAACCATGACATTCTTAGTTCCCTGAACAAGAATCAAAATTTAATAAATAAACCCATGACAATGCACCACTCTGCACAGCATGCTATCCTGTCTAGTCCCATGGGAATGATACATCTGCTTTCCGTCAACAGCATTTCATTTATTGACTCTATTTTTTCTTTAGTACACTGTTTATATTGGAAAGGTTGTCAAGAGACCTGTTTCTCTACTGAGCCAATCGTATTTTCTTTACTATTTCTCAATGCATTAAAGTGATCTGGGAATTTACTTTCCTTATTGGTCTCTAGCAAGGCATTTAATCTCTTTTTGCTGTTTCTTAGATGAAAAAAAAGAAAGAAAGAAAATAGTCCTACCCTTGTAGCAACACAGTGAGAATTAAGGTGTGTGAAAATTGTAGGAAGGATGGAAAAAAGAAGGGCGCAACTGAGAGATCTGTTTTCCCAGCCCCTCCCATTGTAGGAAGATAAATACTAAGAAGAAGGGTACCAGACATTTTATAACTGCTGTAGCATATTGTTTAGTTCCCCTACGGAACAAGTAACACACACTCTAAAGGATATTTTATTTTTGCATTGGCTGCCAACCATCACGTGCAATGTTTAGGCTTCCAGATATTTTATAGCTAGCTTTCAAAATCCACAGTCTGCAGAAGTCAGTAATAAAAGTGATAAAGCAGATGGGAAGGGCAATGTTTTCAACACTATTGTAGTAATTTATGGCTTAGTAAAATAAAATTAACTTCTTTCATCCCACTCATGGCCTTGGAATACTGACAAGTCTCACAAAAAATTGTCCAAGTCAGCAGCAAGGAATGGGTGGCTGTGGACGGAGTCTTCATCAAGTATCAGCCCTCATTCTCTGCAGGACTTCCTCTGTTGTGAAAGGTGGATTGTCAGATGAGGTAATTTTCAGCAGGTTTGAGAGTCCTTGATGGCTAAGAATCTTTTCTTATCATGCTTTCAATGTTCTGGAAATGTAATCTTCTTGCTATATCTAAGGGAGTCTCCCCATCCTGAAAGAAACACATGAAATATATTGCAATATGACAGATATAAAGTACAAAGAGGTTTCCTAACCTTGCCACCTGTGTCAGGTCCCCTGTCACTTCTGCTCTATAGTAAATGGTTCAGGACATGCTGGGCCTAATACTGCTCTGGCTGAAGAAAGGAACAGAGACCTCCCCTGCAGCAGGGAAAGCCTTTCCCAGGAGTAATATCCAAATGTACGGAGCTCAGCTAAGATTTGACTTCAAAAGCAACATTAGTAATACACCACTCACCTCAGCTCAGTGGTGCAGATACTCCTGGCTCAATATTGATTTGGGCAACACTTGAGCTCTTCTGGTGACAGAAGCAGCTTGACTTAGCCTCTCAGAAGAAGGGGGCTCAAAACCACCTAGAAAGGCTTTTATCCCAGCCCTGCAGCCTACATCTTAGGAACAGCTATAGAGTAGCTCTGAGCTTCTGCCTGTAAGAAGAGGCAACATAAAGATAGCTAAGAGATGTGCTAAGCCAAGGGACATGCAGGCAGCATTTACTGGTAGAAATCCAGCAGTGAAGGATTCATACTTTAAAGTTGCTCTTGTCAACTAAGACAATGGAGCAAAGGTTTCTTACCAAACAGGAAACAAAGTGGCTGCCAGGATGTTGTGCACCCTTTCCTTTAAAATGCTGCGCACCAGCTAAGGCCTACAATGTACTTACTGGTTGACCATCATGATAAGCAGATACATTTATCAACTTCACCTTCTTACCTGATTCTTTACAGAAGTGTCTGCATGAGCTTCAAGCAGCAGAGGAACGATTGCCTGGTTTTTCATTTTGCAAGCATAGTGAAGGGCTGTGCTGCCAGACTGAAGGGAAACAGAAGCAGATTAATTTTATTTCTGTGACTTCATTAGTAGACCTTAGGTAAGTAGGACAACCCGTAGTCTTAAGGACTACCTGTAGTCTTACCCCTAAGAGCTGGATGCAAAACACAAATACCATTTCCAGTCACAATACACTACACATTGAAACAACTGTGTTACCATGAGAAAAACAGGAACAAAGAAAATGTAATTCCTTCCCTGGGATGCAACTGCTAAAACAGGTTTGGTACTTTAGAAGGAAGCCAAAAATTTCAGAATATCACATGAGCTTGATATCAGAAACTACATCTTAAACAATACTGTTTGCTTGCGCTTCAGTGTTTTAGAATTTTGTTGCTGATAAAATTGGTGTTTCTCCTTTTCTACCTTAGAGGAGAGGAGCACTTTACCTCACCCAAGTAGCCTAGTATGATAGGCAGGTAGTAAGTAACATGCCAAGTAGGATACATAACTCTGTGCACGGCAGATCAGCACACTCCAAAGACCAAGAGAAGACATAGGGTCTTGCCCTGCAGCCCACAGCCACAAAGGAGTTCCAGGTCTTATAAATGCTGATAAACTCAGATGCTTGTATCAGTAGAATCTTTACAGAACTGGGTATTTATTACATAAGTACTTCAGCCCAGCTTGCATCAAATCTCATACGAGGGCATTGTTCAGAAAGGAAGGATTGGTTGATTGGGGGGAATTACTTCTCTACACACTATAAATCTATTACCTAATTTTCAAGCAGAAACATGGAATCCTCCTGGTACATCAGTCAGTTCAGCCCCTGATGCTCCTACTCCAATTATGTTGCCAGGAGGTTCTGTAGTCTGTTTTTAGTATTGTTTCCTGCATGTGAGCCACATTTGCATTTGTATTAACCCACTTACAGAGTCTGTAGCATTCACATCGACTCCAGCTCTAAGCAACATCTTGACCAGGTGTTCATTCTGTTTGGTCTTTGACACCTGTTTGGTGCGAGGGAAAGAGTAACACAGTAAAACAGTTCATCTGCATGTAGTCTTAAGTGTATTTCTGCTAAATACCCTATTTTTTCCAGAAAGAGGCACGGTCTCTGGAAATGTCAGACTGATGCAGGAATACAAATTTGTTTCTTCACCAGCTACAGTTGCAGCAAAACCCCTCCTGTGGTACATATTTGCTTTAAGAAAGCAGTCCATATTCTAAAGAGGTTCCTGGCCTGAAACACTGCCATGACAAATGTGTTCAAGGAAAAGATAGAGGGTCATTCTTGCTTCCATCCACACTCACCATGAGGAAGTATCCAATGAGCATAACTGGCATGAGGATTATGATGAGCACATAGTCAAGGAAGGTAAACCGTTTTCTCACAGCATAATGGAGGCAAGTGCGGTCCTTCTAAACACAAAGTCACTCGATTAGTACCAGATTCAGTGATCTCTCTTTGTTTAATATTGAAAGAGTAGACCATTTTAAATTCCACAAGCTTTCTTTTTGACTATCCAATAGAAATCCCCTGTGATTTTCAAGCAGAAGTAAACACATGCCTCTTGCTTCTTTCAAGCAGAAGCACATTTAACACATAGAGGGTAGTGGAAATCGGACTACACATGCGAGGAGGATGTGGGATCCAAAGGATTCTGTGTGTTTGTTGGCAAACTTGGACCTGGCTGCAGAAATTCAGAGGAGAGAGTGGGTTTCTCGTGTGGCTGTTGCTGCCACACAGCAAGGTAAATTAGCTGGAGGAAGCACCACAGGCCCCCTTCTTATGGAGGTGCTGGCTACTAAAGCAAGGACATGTGAGACCTTAGGACATCTCTTTTGAGAAAAACAGGAAAGTAGCAATAACCACCACAGACTCCTATTGAGAACAGAGTTTTAAAAAATCTCTGAATACTGAATATACCACAGCAACTAAAGGGCAGGTCTGTAAAGTTTTGTGCTACGTTGTTAAACTTGCTACAGGTTCTCAATATGGAACTGGACACAGGGCCCCAAAATAAGCAGAAAAGCCTTTTTGTTCCACCTGTTTCTCCATATATCCTCAGTAGGAAACAACACTGAGGTTTATCTGTGCTTGCCAGTGTCCCCACTGGCACTCCAAGAATCTGAAAGAACAGTCCCACAAAGGAAGAGTCAGTGGCCACTTACCTTATTTCTGAGGTTGACATCAGCATGTTTTCTAAGCAGATAGTTAACTATCCTGTTGTTTCCTTGTCTACATGCACAAATTAAGGGCGTGTCTCCACTGAAGCTGTCCTGGACATTCAGATAGTTGCTGTTGTGCTTCAAAAGGAGATGTACTTTATTGAAATCGTTGTCATAAGCTGCCTGGCAGATGGGCTGAAGTGAAAAGATAATATTCATCAGCAGGTGTTTCACATCCATACTTCCCATTCTGGCTTGCTGGTCTCACACCCTACAGACACAGGCTGTAGTTCTTGGTGCCTTCCAGAAGATGGTACTAGCAGACACTCCTGCAGCTGCTACACAGCCCTTAGCCCCAAAGTCACAGCCTTCGCACAGTGGAATGGATTTTCTCTTCCTTTTGGATTCTGTTTCCATAATCCAGAAAATAAATCCTGTTTATTTGCAGAAATTAGGGGGAAAAATCCCCAAAACTGGCTTCCATTCTCCCAGGAGCTGGTCAGTGTATTAAGCAGCCCTTGCAGATAAATTCACAGCCCTGAGTTTACTCAGCCTTTGGCTGAGCACTCTGAACAGAAGGAACCACTGCTGACTCATCCATTCCCAGAAGAGAACCTCGCTTCAGGTGAAAGTTGAAAAACCAATCCCTTGCCAATATTTCTTTCCTAGACCTTGAAATACCTAAAAAAAATACATGCCAGTGTGCCGACAGCTCAGATCCTGGTTGGCTTTTGAGAACTGCTTGCCGGTCAGCTTTTTGCTCAGTATTTCTACACATCCTTGACCTAAACTGCAATTCCTTTCCTCTCCAGCAGCAAGAATTCAGACTAAGGAGAAGCTGAGAAGGACAGGAGTACTGCAAGTTTCTAACAGGCAGAAACTAACATTTAGTGGTGGAGCACACTGGTAGCATTTGAGTTCTCCAGTCAAAAACAGAATAAGTCCTTCTTTTCTTAGATACTGAGGATTTTATCCAACATTTTCCAAAATAGAAATTTTCTTCAGATATTAGCTGTATTTCCTCTCTGTTCTCCTTCTTATTTCTTCCTAAATACTCTACATGGAAAAGATCTAGTCCTGAACTCTGAGCTCTTTCCTTGCTCCTCCAGTTAATTCTTTCACCTCTAATCCCACACCTTCCTGCCTTAGAAATATTCATCTTATTTACACTTTTTCAGCAAAACTTTGATCTAAAACTCAGGTTTATCTCCAGCATAATTATGCTTGTTTTTCTGGACAGCTGCATAAGAGAAGTGATTTGTTTCCAAAGAAAGTATTTACATGCTTGTCAGACCTTGCACCACTTCTTGTTTTGTTTTTATTATGTCAGACAAAAATCTACAAAGAGCACATGCCATAGTTTAAATTTGCATATCTGTTTGTATTTGTATAGAAGCCTACATTTACCATTTGTTATTTTGCATTTCACCAGAACCAGAATATTTTAATGATTTTGAAGAGAAAAGCCTCTTTTAAACCCCTTTTAGTGTGATTTGAACAGAGGTGCCATCTCAAGACCAGATTTCTCTAGAACCTTGCTCTCTGTCATGTTGGTGTCTAGTACTGTAACTTCATGAACAGGAAAGAGAAGATCCTGTGGAGTTTGTCGGCACCTGTGATTCTCGTACTACTCTTGTTTTTAGGTGTTCCTTTGCTTATTTAAAGATGCAGGAGATTTGCTCTTTGGCTGTTCAAATTCCAGTAATTTACCATAGAAATTTACTCCCTTGTAGGCTGGTTTTGCTCATTCAGCAGCTCAAGGATGTGCATTTTTGCTTTTCTTTCTGCACTGCCTCCAAGACCTTTACTTGCTAGGCAGTTAAACCCAAGGCACTTCTGGCTGATACTCTCCCTGATCCTCTTTCTAAACCTTACACTAGTGCTGAACTCAGTTCTAGAGCCATGACCAATGATGGCACACAGACCACTCCCTAAGAAACCACATTATTTGGAGCTGAAGTCATGCACAGAGCCAGCACACACAAGTCACACATGCTCTTTAACCTACTGAAACCAGCTGTTCTCAGAAGACATCCAGGGCACAGAGAATGCAAGGCAGCAGTTCATATCCATTCCAACAACTAATTCCTGGGTAACTGGTGAGTTTAAAGTACCTTTTGAATCATGATTATTTCCCTGGAGTGAGGGTTCTTTGTAGAAATTATACTCTCTGCATTAACACGTTCCATTCATGTTTAAAGAGAAAAACAACAAAGCAACACAAACTTCTTTTCCCATTTGTATGGGATCTTTTTTGAGGCCCACTCTGCTAGATTGTATTCATGAAAATACCTTTTAGTCAAAGAAAGGTGAAAAGTCCCACAGACCAAATTTGTAATGTACCTCACAAATTAGCAAATTATTCCATGGCTGGAAAAGCAAACATAGTAGCTGAATATTTATGTAAAGGAAGAAAGCAGTACCAGCTACTATAAGTTCATGATATTGATATCAATAACAGTAAGGATTCAGAAAAAAATATGTTAGGAAAGTATAAAGATAAGAAAAATTACAAATGACATTGGTGGCAATCAGGCACTTGTCCAAGAAATACAAATGCTATATTAGACAGAAATATATATTTCTCACAGAAAGAGATGTTACAGAAGACACTTTACTGGAATAGTGTATAGAGTTCTTGTCATTTGGCTCCTAAAATGAGATCAGACCATGGCAGGAGCATGAAACAGCTCTACAACTGAGGAATACAAAGAACCTGAAGAAAGGTTGATTTGCTTATCTGGGCTAGGGAGAGACAGCACTGTGAGTGTTCCAAAATAAATTAAGGGTCCGTGTTAAAGACCAATTAATTTCAAGGAACATGATAAAAATGGTGATGCATCTGACCAAGAGATTTAGCAGGAAAACTAGAAAGGGATTTGTATTCATAAGCAGAGTAAAGTAACAAAACATGTCTCCAGTAGCAACAGATTGGACACAAAACCTACCTGGCCCCAGGCTGGGGCTTGAGCATGTGCCAGGACTTCTGTGGTTGAGAAGCCTCAGCTAGAAATCTCTTTTCCACCTCCCATTTTTTTTGGGTTGTCACTCTGGGAACCCTGTCTAAAGGAGCATAAAATGCACTTAAGACTGTTTTAAACTATTCCCCAAATTTGCTCCTAAGACAATGATAGAATTCCTTAGAAACAGATAGACAGCACCTATCTGGAGTATCAGCAGGGAGGCCAAGTATGGATTTGGAACATTGTTACATACAAGCAGTATGTTCCATCCAAAACCCAAGAAAACATATTTCCTTTAAGTCTGTAGAAAAGCCTGGAGGATAAGAGACTGGAAAATCTCACTCAGTTTTCTACAGCATTAGAAGATTGCCTCAGTAGTGACCCAGCTTAACAAGCAGTTTCATATTTGTGTTATGGTTATTACTGTTGCTATGTTATTGTTACCAACCCATCACAGACAAGACAGAAACAAACCTATGGGTTAGGATAGGCTCAGGATATCTGAGCTTCACATGCAAGGTGCAAGCCATACCCAAAGAATCTAAAGTTCTTGTCTTGGGTTCATGCTCAGCTGTGGAAGGAGCAGGACTACGAGAGCAGAACTCTGTTGCAGTGGAGGACAGCCAGGAGAGTCCCTGCAGCTTCCATTGTTCCCACAGGTGCACTGGCAACTGGAGCACAGACATGTCTAAGGAGTCTTCTTTATGGATGTGTGAGAAGAAAGTGCTCCCACAACAAACAAATCCTGAAGAAAGCAACAGTGGGAATGGAGTGCTCATCTTGTGGAGGAGTGGTTTGCAGTCCAAGACACAGAGTGGCTACTCTTGCCCACACCACTTCATTTATAAATCCCAGTGTCCCGACTGCCACAGAGAACTCACAACAGACCTGGCCCAACTCCACAAAGCAGCAGGGCAGACCCGGCACAGGCACAGCAAACACTGCACCCCACACAGACACGGGCTCAGGTCTGAAGGGAGGGGGAGTAGGATCCACAGTTCCAGCAAAGAGGAAGAGAGGGCCTCTGTGCAGTGTCTGGCAGCAAAGCCCTTCACTTCTGCCCTCATTCCCACTTCTGCAGCACCACCCAGCATTCAGACAAGGTGCCCGGGATGAGCCTGACACTGTGACTTTGCACAAAACATGCAATGGAAGGGAGGGGAAAAGCCAGAATCACACCACCAAACACTCCTTTAACCCTCCCCAGAGGTGCCTTTCCCCAGCCAT
The DNA here is from genome assembly GCA_013400315.1 of Bombycilla garrulus. NCBI lineage: Eukaryota > Metazoa > Chordata > Aves > Passeriformes > Bombycillidae > Bombycilla > Bombycilla garrulus. The sequence goes on from VXBU01011680.1 coordinate 1,377,996, forward strand.
AGTGTCAGGGCTAATAGTGAACCAGTGCACAGTCTGCCCAGCTGAAAAAAAAGCAGGGGGCACACACTGGAGAATGGAGAGGAGAGTTTGAAGATCAGATATGCCAATGATTGAGTGTTTAAAATCTCTCTTTCTACAGTAGCTCTTCTGCAGGCCCTTCAGACCAGGATTCAGTATATAAGGCTTCAGGAAAGATGAGAAGTACTCACAGGACATGCAAGGGTTTTCATGGCTGAGACCACTCAGTACGAGATCGCCAAATAAGGGGTACAAGAAAAGCAATAACAATTTCACTATCAGGAAGGACAATTATTGATCTGATTTTTTTTTTTTTAATCAAGCGCGGAACGTGATTGATGTCAGGTCCTAGCAATTTACTCAGATCACGAACCACCACATCTAAAGCATTCTGATGTTTTCAGAGTTTCTTGCATCACGCTCTGCTTAGCTTTGCTGAACTAATGATAAACCTCCAGCTATTTTGCAAGTTCTACCACACATGAATTGAAGGTTAAAGGCACAGTATGAAGGACAAAGCATTGAACCAATAGAGGAGGTGAAGGTAAAACCTGTCTTGCAACTTGGAGAGCAATTTCGGTTTATAATTGCTTCCTCCTTTAGAACTCCAGGGGATTGCCTAAATTACTTCAACTCTTTGCAATTGTTTAGAAAAAAGGAAGACACTTTGTAATGTCAAAATATTCTGAACCAGTCCAAAGCCTCTTCCTTTGCACTAAAATTATACCAAAAGCATGCTATGAATTTAATAGGACACTCAAAATTATGTTTAGGATGCTGAGGAATACACTAATGTCCAATACATACTTCTCAAAGAAGGCAACTTACAATTCTTAGGAGAGAGATCCCTAGCTTTCTATCCTGTGTAAATGAACCATAATTATCCAGGAAAATGTATCTTGAAATGTTTGAAGAGAGAAAACAAATGCATATGAAAATATTAACTAATAAGCACAAAAAATGTGGACAGCATTTGAACAATCTTTAAACAGCTGTGTAATTAAGCTATATGACACTGGTTTCCACTACAATACTATCTCAGAGTAGTAGATCTAGACAGAGACAAGAAATCCTTTCACAATAAGCTGCAGTCTATTCAGCCAATCACCTTATGAATGCACAGAGTCAAGCTCCTTGTAGAACTGAAAGAGGAGAAGAGACTTGATTTCATTGAATAGCTTTTTGAAAATAAAGCAGTGGCTTTCAGCACAGAAATGTAACCTTTAAAAGCAACAGCTATGTAATGCTACCTTCAGAAAAAGAAACAGTGCAACGCACTCTTTTCAGAGTCACAAAAGACCAAAATCTTCATTTGTTCCCACACATAAAAATGGGAAATTTATAACAGAATACATTTAGGTAGAATTCGTGCTGAAGTACAGGAAAATGTTAAATGAAACATACGTTGGGGACAAATCTATAAAGATAACATTAGAAAAAAATTACCTTCCTTAAACAATATGGGGGGAGAGGGAGGCTTTCTTAGGAGTTAGCTTTATTATCTGTACTCAGTGTAAGCCAAGGAGTTGTCTGCTTTCTGAAAGTTGTTTGTTGCTTGCACCATGTACAGAATCATTCTGATCTCAACACAGAATGACAGAAAATGTTGAACTCATACCTTGTGAAGCCACAGTAATTATGCCGTTTATTGCATTTTCTTTGCTTCTATAAACAGTACTACTGACGGCTTGTAATAGACAAAGAAAAACATTTCCAAAGGGAAAAAACTTCCAGATCTCTATAAGCCTGTGTATGGGAGGCTGCGAAGGGAACAAAGCAAGCCCAGTGAACATCCGTACCTTCAAGGGTATCAGTAACTGCAGAAAATGGTCACGTACCTCTGAATAGAGTATCCCCATGCCTATTCTTCACTCTGGGGTTCCTGCTTGTTCAACAGCCCAACACGTTACCCGCACTTGAATGCACGTGAGCTTGTTTGAATCTGGTTTATAGTTAACTTAAAAGTATCACTTTTTCTTATGCTACGTTTCCTCTCAGTGCTTTCTACTCAGGAGCATAGAACAACTGTCTTCAGAAACCCAGCCCAGGGAGGCAAACGTGAGAACAGCAGCTTATGGGAGACTGGCGGAACAAGTTACAACACAGAAACATTTTCCTTTGTCATTTTTGCAATAACATCCTGTAGTTACCTCAAAAGAAAAGCAGTAAAACAGGTCGAGGAGTGGAAGGAGAGAGAAAGAAAGAAAGTTTCAGAAGTAAAGAAACGGAAGAGTGAAAAGAATGTGAAATCTAAAACTTAAAATAATGAAGAACTGTACCTAGTTTGCCACCCACTCTACTGTTGACTAAAACACGTTCCAAACCTTCTGCAAGAACACCTCCAATGCCTCTCAGGAAAAGGGAAGCAACTAAATCCCACGCCTTTAATGAAAGCTCCCAGTATAATTAGCTTCTCACTCTTTAATTAAACAGGCCGGCCGCTTTCATCACTTTTGCTCAGCCCTGTCTTTCTAGCCCAGCCCAACCAATCAATATGATTCATGTCTAACCTGATAATTTTTGATGCTAATTGGGAAGAGAATTATTGCTGATGGCCCTAAGGATAAGACACCAATAGGTTTTCTGTACTACACTCAGTCTTTCCAAGCAAGGCATGTGTATTTCAGATGTTTGCATTCACCTCAAAAATATCTTTTCCCTTTGTAGCTTAAATCATGTATTTCAAGCAATTTTTTAAAAAAGGTTTAAATCATAAGCATGTAAGCATGCATCTTAAACCCAAGCCCTCTGCCTTATAATTGGAGAACTTCTATTTCCAAATAATATTCATATTCATTCTCAGAGAGATGGAGGACCATATAAAATTACTTGTTCTATCTCCAGCTTTCTCTAATGAAGGCAGTATAACATCACTGGCTGTAGTGTTTGTTTGCTGGCACCAGTTCTAACCCTTGCAGTGGCTGCTTATGTGGAGAAAATTAGGCTGGCATGTAACAGACACAGACAAAAAACCTACCTGTGACAGATTCATCAGGATCCCCACAACACACTGATCTTTCAGCCTCTGGTGAATATGCTTGCTGTTGGACTAAGGACGTGGAAGAGTGAGTAACACCTCAAAGGTGAAATGGTCTTCCTCACCAGTATTTCTTCACATCAAGATCTTAAGATATTCCCATCCTCCTGTATCTACTGACCAGCTTGTTGGAATTTATAAACTACAAGTTGTTTAAAGAAATATTGAATCACTAAGATGCTACATAAAACGCTTTAGCAGTTTAATTAATCCTTACCTAACAAAAGGAAAAAAAGAAGTTTATCGTAATCTGAAAAAGCATTGTAAAAAACCAATGATAATTTAAAATAGAAAAAAAAAAAAGCTCATCCTCTCCAAAGGAGACCAATAGCTTCAGGCAACATTTTTCCCAAGACACTGTAAATTACCACTTAATCCAGCATCACATCCCTGGTCCTCTTAAAAAGCACTGAAGTGACTACTCTGGTCAGAGCTTCAACTGAAGAACAGTTAAGCAGTCCAACTATGATGAGGTATGAGACTCACACAAATAGATATACTCACAGGTTCACTTCTGCTTAACCTATTGCTTCAGTGCTCTTTGCCATGCTTGTAAAGAGAGATTAGAACCCTGATTTTCAGGGATTTTTTTTAAATAAAAAAGGTGGTTTTTTCCTCCAAAGGGTGCCAAGACTCAGTGCATGGACAAACTGTCACCTACCCAGTCTGTGTAGGAAACATGACTCTTACTTCCTGATAGAATTCAACAACACTTCAAAAGTTTCATGTCAGCCAGAAGGGAACTATTTTTTTTCAGAAGGACCTTCACCAAGGCAGTAATAAGGTAAACTAATTTTTTAAACTAGACATCAATAGCTTAAGAACAGCATATTCAGTAAAAGTCACAGAACATCACTTGTCTCTAATTTCCAAGCACTGGAGTTCGTACAGCTACAAATCACATGAGTTACATTACACTCAGGAGAGCAATCTGTGGCTTGTTGGAGTCATGTGTGCAGTACAGTCCTCTGCAATGCATATTCCCCAGAAATACAGTGCTGGAATGGCCAGGGTCTGGACAGGAGGGTTGCTAGCACCTTACACTTTCCCTCACAACACTGTTAACTGCTTGTACAACACCCTTGTAGCAACGCAAGGGTCCCTTGCACCTCTGCTGCAGGACAGGATTAACAACAAGCACAAAGAAACCCCTCCATGGCATGGACCAGAGCCTGCATTTTATAACACTAAACTCAGTTCATGCTGTGTCCAGCTCCAGGCCAGACCACCCGGGCTTCAGTTTTGCCACAGCATTTTAAAACAGAATTCTTATTGTCACAGCTGTCCTGGTTCTCTAAGAAAGGACAGCCCATCCTGGGCAGGTTCTGTTTCTAGGGTTTGTGTTTCCTATTCTTTTTTTATATGCTTACTTTCATTCTCTTTTCCCTTTTCAGATGGACCAACATATCTCTTGCTCTTCACTTGGTTCCTGTCAACAATATCAGAAAATATATCATACATCCCATATAGCACCACAAAGTGATCATTGCTTCACCAAAGGTGAATGCAGATCATTCCCAGCTGGCAATTCTACAAAACCAAAAATGTAGGATGGTGTTAGCTGGGAATAGAGCAGAGAAAAATCTTCAATATTTGTCACTAAGCAGGAGTATCAGACCTGCTGAGCTGTGATACTTTTCATTGAGAGATCACCTTTTCGGCTTTTCCACAGACTGCGCTCTGCCTCATAAAGCAGAATTCTTTCTGTGGTGACTCTCAGGTTCTGTTTACTTACTTCATTCATTTTCCCAGGCAAGACAGCATATCATTAGCACCCACATTTCAAAGAATTTGCTGCATCAAGAAACAAGGCCAGTTTCAAGCCAGGATCAAGCCCCCCAGGCTGACTACACTTAACTCAGCAATTAGACAGGGGTCTCCAATATATTGTGTTCATAAAGTTCATGGAGATGGCTTGGAAATAATTCGTGTTAGCACCTTCTCTTGACTCCAAGTTAAACAATGTTCTCAAATCTAATTCAGTTGCTAAGAATCCCTAAAGAAGCAGGCTAATTCAGGACAAACTCTTTCTTGTGTGTTGTGGTGTTCACACCTTTCAAATCACTTTTGTTTTTACGTTTTTAGTTTTATTTTAAGATCACCTAACAAAGAAGAGTTGTCCCCAAGGAATCAGCAATTCAGAAAACAAGAAACTGATGTGGAACCAGTGACCAAAACAGCTTTTGAGATCACATTCACAGCTAGAAAGTTTTGAGAAAAGAGGGATTCTTTCTCCTTTTTATCCCAAAATATAGTAGTTACAGCACTATGACAGGTAGCTGTACAGATAAAGATCTGCCACAGCCTCAGGGAACAAGAATAACCAAGTTCGTCCTAGGTATCCTAATGATAGGTTAGGTGCCTCTTTACCTCACCAGAGCCATGATGCAATTTGATCTTTCAGAATGACATGCAACGGCACTGTTTATCATTGAATAATTCCACTCCTTAAATACAGCCAAACAAGCAGCATTTAAACATGCTTTCCTACACATGCAGACCTCACAGAGAACTCTACTGCTGCTCTTTTTATTGGCAAAAGCTTCTGGCAGTGAATCAGCAGGAGACAGACCAGGAACTGCAGCAGGAGGTGCAAGCAAGGGAGTCAAAAGAGAGGTAAGTTGCTTGTTTATATTCATCCATGGTCTCCTTCTCCCTTGCCTGTCTCCATACAGATGTGCTGTCCTGGTTCTGAGCAGCTGGTTCTCAGAGCAGCCAGCCTGCCACCCTCCCTGACTGCTGTGCATCAAAGGGCAGGTTTGCCAGAAGTGAAGAGGAAAAAGCCTTTCACCCATGCAAATGGGAAAAAGCAGTAACTGGTGGCTTCATTTTGTTCTCTTTGCTTTTTTTTCCCCTTGGGATGTCACTGTGGATGCATGGAAATCACAGCATTGAAAGCATGCACATAAATTACATAAATCTTGTCCTTACAGTTCCAAAAGCATTTGAGTTTTCCCTGTAAATTAACTCAGAGATTCTGACATCTGCTAGCCTGGTGTCCTTCTGTCCCATTTATAGTGTATGTGAAAGCCATTATGGCTCTCTCAAGAGTACACTGATGAATTTCTAGAAGGTTTAAGGTTTGTTTTCATTAATATCAAAAACCTGCAGAAATGGCATTTTTAAATGTATCTTTCAGGCACCTTCCTTTACCTTACTTTTTTCTTTTAAATATTTCAGTTATTTCCAGTTTGCCATGGTCAATGTCACTCCTTGGCTTTGTTTCATTGCATGGAAAGACTATATTATTGTTCAAGGCTCCTATAGTCATGACTTGGCCATTGAAATTAATGAGACAGTTGTGTGCCAAGCCTTGGAGTTAATTGGTGCATTCTGCCTGATTTACAAAGCTTTCATATTCAGTACAGAACATAGAAAATTGCACACCATAAAAAGGTAATAATTTAACTATCCCATAGCTTCATCTTTAGTACAAACTGTGACTTATGTTGAACATTTTTGGTTTTTTCCCCAACAATGCTCCACGTACAGGAAAAAGAGGAATGTGGTTTTTAATTTTGTTTGAACTAAATGAAATAGCAGAAAGCAGTGGAATATTTACTCTGAAACTGTGCTTCCAGAGCAGAGAGGTAGGAGGATTTCTGTTGTATTGCAGAAGAATTGGAGTGCTCTCCTACAAAGTAGATAGAAGACAATGAGTTTGGATTTCTATATTCAAAGTATAATATACACATTCTAACAATATATTATATCTATCTATCTGTAATATTCCAGTTGTGGCTTAATCCAAATGTTGTGGTGACTCAAGCAATATGATAGATTTAATAAAAAATGAAAGTCATTGACAACTCACTCAGTCCCTCCCTCCTGAAGAAATTCAGAGGAAACAGATAAACCAATATTTTGCCTATCCTTTCTACACTCTCCAAATCTTCATGATCTTCCCCATGGTGTTTCAGATAAGACTCTCTGGGTTTATGGCATGTTTCATCCACGCTAATTACAAAGGTGGCTACAGCCAAAAAGCCGGGCAATAACTACACAGAGAGCACTTCAATTTCTGTTCAGACAAACTTTACTGCGACCACCAGGCAATACCTAAAGTCCAGGAAGATTCAGCATTTTCTCCAAGAAAGACAGATTTATAATAGAAAAGATCATATGTTGAGAGAAAGGAAGGTACTCGTCACAAACTAGCATCGATATCACATCAACACAGGTCCCAAGGCTGGTTCCTTCTCATCCTGGAGCCTTTGACTCATTTGTGGTCCATATTAAACAGGAAAAGCTGTAGACAATCCTTTCTTTACACACGTACTTATTCTGGCAGCCCGTGGGGAACAGACCTTGGGCAACCTTCAGGATACTCTCTCTCCTCTTGGATCTTCCTGTGGAATTCCACATCACTCTCTTCCTAACAAACATAGAGCATGTGTTCCTCCACACAGCCCCAAGATGTGGTGCCTCCTCGTGCTGCTCTGCTCCCAAGGAATCATCTTTTCAGCAGGATTCACAGCAGCCTCCACTCCAGGTGCTGACACAAGCCACTGCAAGAAGAGTCGCAACCCCGAATGCTTCATGAATGTTGTAAGTTGGGTCACCTTCTTTCCCTTTTTTTCTAAAGCTTCTCTCCCACTACCACTGACTAACAGTGCCTATCAGAATGCTAAAGTAAGTTCCCTTCAAAGGGCTCCCTCCAGCATCACAGACCTAGAGGTCATGTTGGTGCTCCTATCCAAACAGTCTGAGCTAGAGACAAGAGCTCCTTTGCAGTGGAAATAAAGGCTGGCTTCTAGTCTCAAGGCCTGCCCTTCTGTAACAACCTGTCTGCCCAGTAAGTGAGGGTGCTTGAACCCCTTCTTCCAACAGAAGATTCTCACAACAAAAACCCCTTGCTCTGAATCACCAAGGATTTCCTCACCGTGGCAGCAGTGTAGTAGGTGGAGCTGTGAGTGTGTGTAATAAGAGATCCACCCTACATGGCTTGCTTAACTACACTTCGGCAGGAAAGGATTCACTGTGGACCAGATAGAGCTACTGCTGCATGTTTACTCTCTAGAAAGGAACAACCTTGTTGTAGGGGAGAGTGGGAGCTTCAGACAAAGTTCATTAGAGAAGCCCTTCTGCTGAGTCGTGAGATACTGAAAGGACCCCCTTGATTTCTAAACTCCTTCTGAAAGAGGAGCTTGGGTGCAGCTGAATCCAGTCTCAGCCTCTGACTCTCACTGCTGAAGGCTAAGGAGTTACAAAGGTTTGATTGAACCATTCTACAACTTTGTCCTGCAGGACTAACAATAGCAAACCAGATATATTTATATTTTTAAAAAAATACTAAAAAATAAATCAATGATTAGAAAAATATAATGTAATCAGATTTTTTTTTACTACACAGAACAGTAGCTAAAACTACTGATATAAGATAATACAGGACAGTGCATTATATCAAAGCAATCATAATAAAAGCAATTGTATTAAAGCTAGTAAAAACAAACAATGATTAGAGATTGATGTAACACCCTCATCCATACCAACAACCATTGGCAAAATCTCTTTTGCTCAGCCTCGAGGAGTACCTTTGAGGGGAGTCCCAATCCCAACTCAAAGGATAAATCTTCATACATGTTCCAAGAAGGGATATGTTACAACTTAACCATATGAAAGTCGACTGGACTTTGATAGTATAAAGTGATTGACTACCAATCTTATGTCTCCAGGTTGGCATAACAGTTTATCTTTGCCAGATCTTTGCCTCGTTATCAGGATGCTAATTTAGCCTTGATGTGTCAGACCTGTTTTCACATAATTCAACACCAACAGGAACACATGATGTTCCTTCTCAGCACACCACCAATAGCTTGCAACAAAAGAGCTTATTTGAATGCTTTGACCACATTCTGTGGCAGAATATCATACTACAGACCTGTGTCAGGCTTGCAAAACAGGATAAACTATCTCCCAAAAGGTTAGTCACTCACTTTGTCCCACAATAGGGAATCAAATATCAGACAACTACCATCTGATCAGGTCTGAAGAAGACTTTACTGCATCCTGCTACTCTTATAAGTCTGTGTAGTGCTTGAGGGCCACAACTACAGCAATTACTGCAATTTGAGTGATTCAGCATTAAGTAGAATACACAAACCACTTCACAGAAACACATCCCAACTCCTCTCACTGCTGTTTGCATCCTCCAGCCTCCATGGCTACAGCATGGCAGCTATAGGACCATCCACGAAAAAGAGAGACCTGGGGTTTGCTCTCCTGAGGGAATCCCTTTAGGTGTTCCTCCCTACCAGTGCAACACAGAGCAGTAGAGAAAGGCTAGCAATATGCCATCACATTTATCTTCCTGGCATGTTCTTGGCTAGCTTCACATTCCTGGGCAGAAGCAGCCCCAGAACAGCTCCAACTCCAACACTCTAAATGCATGATAACAAACCCTCCTTTGGCTTTCCACAGAGTGAAATTATCAGATACCATGGATTCCCCAGTGAGGAATATGAAGTTACAACAGAGGATGGATATGTTCTTGGTGTTTTCAGAATTCCTGCTGGAAGGAACAGCCAAAATACAGGTATGACATATAGGACATAAGGAAGGTCTGAGAGCCAACTCTTACATGGATTCCCCATCTTTCCCCTTTGCATATGCAATGGCAAGTTCCAAACCTTTCTGTCTCAGCAAGGGCACCCAGTTCTTCGGCAAAGAATGCGGCCCAAATTCTGTATATTACTTAAAACTCTCCTGCAAAACCAAATTCTGCACCACAGTTTTAACTATGCTTTACCTATTACTATTACGGCCTAAGAAAAACTCCTCTGTTTCAGGAAAGAAGCCTGCAGTCTTGCTACATCATGGTATTTTATCAGATTCTATTCACTGGATTGCCAACCTGCCCAACAACAGCTTGGGCTTCATCCTTGCAGATGCCGGCTATGATGTCTGGTTGGGAAACAGCCGAGGGAACACCTGGTCTTTAAAACACAAGACCCTTAAGCCTTGCCAGAAAGAGTTCTGGCAGTTCAGGTACTCTGTGGAGAAAGAATTTCTGAAGAAAGCAACTTTCAGGGAACTAGCAAAATTAGACAGCTGCTACTAGAATGCAGAGCCTTTCCCCTTCTGGCTATATAAAAAAAAAATCCCTTCTAAATTAGATGAAAACATGTAGAATCAGTAACTCACACTGTGATAATCAAATTGACTGCCAGCTTTTTGCATTTTTTCCCCACAGCTTCGATGAAATGGGTAAATACGATATTCCAGCAGAGCTGAACTTCATCATGAATAAAACTGGACAGAAGCATGTTTACTACATTGGTCACTCTGAAGGGTCAGCTGCAGGTAATGTTAGAACTGTCTGGGTACCAAACAGTCAGTGTTAGTGCTTATGATTCATATGTAAGATCTGTGAGCAGATTCGGGGTTTTATGTCGCAGTGTACCATTGTCCTTTTACAAAAACAAACCCAGAAACAGAGGAGAAAATGAGGGGGAAGTGGCATTATTAGAAAATTATTTTCCTTTCTTCCCACATATGCATTCTAAGAGTCTTTTTGAAGAATTAATAGTTCAGACCAAGTCACCACCTTCTTTGTCTTTAGATAATTATGGCAGCCAGTCAAATCCATCTGTGGAGAAATTTAAACACATTCAGAAAATAGGATGGGAGAAACCATTTTTAGCTTTAATGCCTTCCTTATACTCTTCCTTTATATGTGAATTCACTTTCATGCAACTATGTGCTTAATTACAAGGAAAAATTCCATTCTTAGTCTTCAGATAACTGTTTCATTGCTGAATGCCAGTATACACGTGAACAGCCTTTTAGAGATTGCAAGCTGAGAAACTCCTTATTTTGAGTTTAGGGAACTTCAGAGAGAATATGAATTTCAACAATCTGATTAATATGCCTTTTCAACCAAAACTGGACTTAACACAAAATTGTCAGTTCTGACAAAAGCAGTATCAGGATATGCTGTAATGAGCTTGTATCCTTAGAATGAACCTTATCTTCCAAATGCGAGCAAGAATCAAACATTGTCTTTATGTCCACAGCACAGAAATGGAAAACAGGCAATGAGATGCTAATCTAGTCTCACTCCTTTGCTGCCTACTGCTTTTTTATTTCTTTAGTCTGTGGACATCTCTTCATCAACTTGACTTCTTTTTCTGAGCTTGCAGGCTTCATAGCATTTTCTACTTATCCTGATTTGTCTCAGAAGATTAAAGCATTCTTTGCTTTGGCACCAGTGGTCACCATCACACATGCTACCAGTCCTCTGGTAACAATTGCACAACTTCCCCAGCCACTGCTCAGGGTAAGTCATTCCTCCTTCTAAAGAGAAAGACATAATTGTCAGATTTGTCTCCACTGGACTCAGTCAACTTGAGCTTTTAAGGGGTGATCAGTTAGAACTGAATTCAGTGTATCAGACTGCTGGCACTGCCTGTTGACTTCAGACTGTACAGAGAGCTAAACTGCAAGGTTTCACACAGTATCTCTTTCACAATTTCTTTAAAATGCAGTCATACTCTTATCATTATTTATTTAAGTCAAGTATTTCTGAAGAAAACCTTCAAAGACCAGAACAAAAGGAATCTAATATAGTCTACTAAATCTAGCCTTAAGTAGTAATAAATACCACAAGAAAAGTATTTCACATCTTAATTTTATCAGACATGTAGATCATTTATGCTTCTAAAATATTTACTTGTAAAGTGACAAATGAAACTTAAACACCAGAAGGTGTCAGCTTAATAGAATTTGCCATGACTGTGGAAATCGTGCATGCTATATTTTATGTCAAACCACAAAAGCATATCCTGTTTCTGTCCAAGCTGCACCCATGATGTGACTATAGAGCATTCAGTTCTACACTCTTCTCATTTATCTCATTTGTCTGATTACTCTTTATTTAGTAGTAGTACTCACAGTATACAGTTTGCACCTGCCAGGAAAATATATTAGGGCAAAAAGGAACATCCTATATTCTACATCCATCAGTGCAACCAACTTCCTTTCTCACTGAGATCAGTACACTAAAAACAGATTGATAGTGACCTCCAGTACTCGTCTCAAGGAGAAGGAGGAATGTGTGGTCTGCCCTTGGGAAGAATACACTCTAAAGGATGGTGGGATGGCAAGTCATTTTAGTGAACCTGCCTCTTGTGAAGAGGCAAGGCTATTAAAGAGTGACTAAAAGAAGAGGGAGTTTTCTGCATGAAATAATCTTGCAACAGCTAAGAAAAGCTTTGCACTTTTCCTCCCCTCAGTTACTACTTGGATGCAAAGGTCTTCTTCACTACAATGAGCTGATAAAAGGATCTGTAACACGGTTCTGTGCATGTCTGGAAAAAGTTTGTGGCAGTATCTTCCTCTATTTAGTCGGGGGCAGGATACAAAATATGAACACGGTAAGCACATCCAAGAAAAGCTTAATACAAGTAAATCTGAAGTAGCTTTGAAGGGCAACTTGATGGAGAAAGATCTTTTTCTCTTTTGCACAATTCACATATTTTCCTTCCTAAACAACAAGTCATCTGACTCCTCTGAACATAAGAAATGGTCTCTTTTTGCTTGCTACACATTGAAACATTTCCAGCCAAAACCCAAAGCTGTTTCTTTACACTTCTCCCAGCAGAAAGATTGCATTCTTATACTCTGGCTAATACCTTACAGATCTTTCAAATATCTGTTCTCAGCCACCTTTCATCTCTCAGACTGTTTAACAAGTGTGCCCATAAAAAGCTCTCACACATGCATCTTCATTATGCTCAGGAGAACTGTATATTAACAATCTTTCTCTACTGATTATGCACAGCACTATTTAAAAGCATCATACAAATCACAGAAACCAGGAAAACAAAGGCTATATTCACTTCTCAAATGATGTTTTCCCTATGGCTAAGGACTAATGTTGAAAAGATTATCCCAAAGGTATAAAATCCTATGTAATCATTCCTACTGTATACTAGTGTATTTGGGAATCTATCCTCAACATCCTTTTTTATTCCTGAAGAATATCCTATAAAAATGGGGCTTTAACACAGCAGCAGTATGTTGCTCAGGGCCTTCACAGCTTTATTCTGTCACAGCACTGGATCTCTGACTTCATAACACGTTTGTTTTGTCTTCAGAGTCGAACAGATTCATACGTAGGACATTACCCAGCTGGAACATCGGTACAGAATGTTATTCATTGGCATCAGGTATAACTGTGCTGATATATAAACACTCTTAGTATGGCTTTATATGCAACTGCCAGCCAATAGGGAAGTCCAGAGGTGGCAGATCTGGAAATCTGCCCATCACATCTCCTTGCGTGTCACTGAGGGAACCCTGTTTCCTGTGGCTCACCAGATCACTCCCCAGATTTCCCCTTTGGCACCAGGCTCTGAGATTTCCCCAGGGTACAAGACACTTCTCCAATGTTAGGCTCTAATGGATTCCAGCCTTCATCCTTATTTATGAGTTTGAGTGCCTTGAAAGCTGCAGAAGTGAACACAAGCAGGTCTAGGCACTTGGCAGGTGGGATAAGTGAGAACTTTACAGTCAGGGATGAACCAGACAAAGTGATCTAGATTAAACCTTATCTCAAAGAGGGTTGATTACAGCCTTGATTACTTCCAAAAGCCATCTTACTACACAAATGCTTCTGCTGGCACAATGGCAAAACTGGGAGCTGCCTCTTCTGCTGGTACCTCATGCCACTTTCAGACCTAAGCTTGTTCTGCCTAGGCTCCAAGTCCAACCAGGGCAAGATGGCATTGGCTCAGAAACACGTCATTCTTTGTGAAAGGTGAACTTATACTCTTCTGTGCAGTACAGAGCCTCTGATATCGTTGCCATTACTGTGAGCAGAGCAGACCAGACCAGGCGGGCACCCAAAGTCAAGGATTCTGAGGAAGTATCCCAGGCTAGTGGGAGCCCTGACATGCTCTGCATCACAAAGAGCTACATTAGGTAACTAAAGAGCCAATTAAGATAGGGCAGCAAGGTTTTAATAACTAAACATAACAAGGGTGGTGGTTGAAGATCAGCAGAGAATGTTAGCAAGGGGAAAGGTGGTGAAACCACTTATCCTATGATCCCTCCTCACTATCTCTGGAATCCTGTCTACTGCCTGAGACTTGACTTCAATCATATGCAAGAAAACAGCTCCTGCACTTTGTCTCTTAACATTTGCATTTTATCCTCATTACAATATTAACAGATCATACGTGCAGACCAATTTCAAGCTTATGACTATGGCTTTAAGGAAAACATGAAGAAATACAACCAGGTAAGGCAATTCATTTCTCTGAGAACTCATCCTTGGGTCCTGGCAAAACTAAGAATAGAGAAATTCATATATTAGCACCTTGACAGCTACAAAAAGAAGGGGAGGGTGACCTGTGGTAAAGATTTCATCTGAATCTAATCTCATCTAATTGTCAAAGTCTGTTCAAAAGCATGGCATATACAGATTCTTGCAGCCTCTACCACTGATTCAGGGATGTGTCCAACAACATGTCAGCTAGCCTGCCATTCCCAAAAGGCTAAGAGCCACACCCAGGTCCTAGGACTGGATGAGTACAGAGCTCACTTCCCCAAAAATCCTCAAGGTCTGCCTTGCAGTTAAACACTAAAATGTGGAGGGGAAAAAAAAAAAAAAAAGTGGAAATGCATACCTTGCTTTTCAGAGGCTACTTGCTGTAAAAATTAACTTAGGGATGGTTCAGCATGGCACAGTGGAGACTGCTGGGGAGAACTAAAGTATCCTGTATGGAAAGAAGGAAACAGGCAAAATTTGATCTGTAGGAGCTTTAATTACTGTGTAATCAACACTTGAAAATGCTCTGCTCCTCTTGCAACACATATAACTTGCCAGATAATTTTTTCAGGTTTGATCAGATCAGTTGACTTGCAGTGCGCTTTATGAGTCAGGGCAGGTTATTCTATGGGTGGCATATTCTTTTACAGGTGGATAAAGATTCCAAAGACACCTTCCTTCCCAGGCACCTTTTATACACACATACGGTCTTTAGATACCTGAAGTTTAAATTTTCAAATGGGAAATGTTTTATTCTCAGTATTGTGGAAGGTTAGGAAACTGCCCAAAAAGCAGTCAAGAAGAAGGATAACTGAAACACCCTTTGATAATAGGGGTCAGTTTAAAAACATCTTGTGCATGGTCCCTTACCACACTGACAAGTAACCATCCTGCATTAAGTCATTTGGTTTAGATCTCACAAGATCTCTATTTTAATCTTCTGTGTTTCTTTAACTTCTGTGATAACAAGCACATGGGGTTAGGGCAATGAACAGTTAAGAGGGTGGCCTTCATCCTTATGGTTTTACTGTCGGCAGTGCAGAAGCAAAAGACAAAGAGAGGTGCTTGCACAGAAACCTTTCTCTAAACACAGCTTTGATACAGCAGCATTCACTCAGCTCTCCTCCCATCTTACAGACTGCTCCTCCTGTGTACAAGATAGAGGAGATAAAGACACCAACTGCTGTTTGGAGTGGTGGACAGGACAAATTTGCAGATCCACAAGACATGGCAAGGCTACTTCCTCGGATTACTAATCTCATTTACCATGAGAATTTTCCTGCATGGGGACACCTTGACTTCATTTGGGGCCTTGATGCAACTGAGAAAATGTATGTGAAAATCATTGAACTACTAAAAAAATATGTTTAAAGTGTCACAGAAGGATTTCATTAATGCAGTGGAATTTCCAGAGATTTCTATTTAGCAGTTGATTATTGGGATAGGGACAGGTATAGAGGTTTACAAACTACTGACAATTGGTTTGCAATTTTTTTACATGACTTCCTATGCTGATACACTATTTTGGTGACTGCAGTTTTTCTGAAGAAGCTGAGGTACAGGTGAATGACCACTGACAATACAAATACATTAGACAGAACACTTCAGGGATCCCTTACTTTGGAAGATTTCAGTTTTTATACGACAGATTTTGCTAAGATTTCATTTTCTGTTTCCTTGTTAATCTGTACACATATTTCACTTGAGACAAAGGTGATTTACCCTGAAATCCCAAAATGGGACATAATTTTTCTGTTTACTGGGCTTTGCTGAAGTTGAATCATCTGTCATCCTGATAGTGTTTTACCCGACAGTGTTTCCTTTCCTCACATTACCTACATTATCTACAGCAGCAAGGAAGACCCAAAAGATTTTCACTTGTAAAACTACCCTGGCATCTAAGCAGACAGGAGTTGGCTATACTGGCCCAAATGCCAAGAAATTCAACACCAAAACATATATGTCAGAGAAAAAAACACATGACTGTTGGACAGATGCAGATACTCTCTAACCCTTACACTACCTAATGGTTTGTTACCCCACTTACTACAAAGAGACAACTGTCTTCATGCTCATAACCTGGCAACTGGGGATTGAGAAGATGCAGGCATAGCAGCAAACTGCACATAAAAGAACACTGCACCCATCTCAATAAATATTCCTGCCTCTATCAGTAAAGATAACTTGAAGTTCTTCTAGGTCCTCAGTTCATCATGTGAGTGCTCATCTATAAGACTATTTCAGGGGGTAAAGATCACACCAAAGGGTTCATCATTACAGGGCAAGTCAGGAGAGCTCAGGCACTGTGGGTGTTTCTGGGTGGGGGCATAAGCTCAGATTCCTCAGTCAAGACTTGTGGAAAGTGAAACCCATTTGATAATAATCTGGGAGATGGAGAGCAATATAAACAAAACATGTTTGTCTCTCGCAATACAGAAAACACATGCAAAGGACACCTTCATGTAAACATATGCAAACGAAACACCTCCTCTAGCAACCTGTGGTGCCCCTGGAAACTGAGTTCTCAACTTCTGGAAACATTTGCAGTCCAAGACACAGAGTGGCTACTCTTGCCCACACCACTTCATTTATAAATCCCAGTGTCCCGACTGCCACAGAGAACTCACAACAGACCTGGCCCAACTCCACAAAGCAGCAGGGCAGACCCGGCACAGGCACAGCAAACACTGCACCCCACACAGACACGGGCTCAGGTCTGAAGGGAGGGGGAGTAGGATCCACAGTTCCAGCAAAGAGGAAGAGAGGGCCTCTGTGCAGTGTCTGGCAGCAAAGCCCTTCACTTCTGCCCTCATTCCCACTTCTGCAGCACCACCCAGCATTCAGACAAGGTGCCCGGGATGAGCCTGACACTGTGAATTTGCACAAAACGTGCAATGGAAGGGAGGGCAGAAAAGAGAATCACAGCACTAAACTCCTTCCACCCTCACCAGTGGTGCATTTTCCCTGCTGCAGAATCAGAGCTAACCATGAACTAGAACTGATTCTCCATGAACCAGAGCACATGGTTCTGCCCAACTGAAAAAAGCAGCAGACACACACTGGGTACTGCCTTTTCAGGGAGGTGAAGGAAGGTGGATCTAGCAGTTCTTCAAAATCTGGTTGTGTGTTCACAGGTCTGAAATTAAGTTTACTCATCCTGGAAGCAGCCACCAAGGGGTGCCCTAGGACATCAAGTTCAAACCTTTCTAGAGCATCTTCCCATGCTGTACAAGAACCAGCTACAGACACACCCTGCCAGAAGTTACAGGGAAACATTCAAGTCAGTGACCAACAGTTCTTGGGAAAGAACACCATGTGCAGTGTCTTCCTTACTGAATACCTAAATCAGCCTAATGTTCAGCCTAACTTCACCTCTTGCATAACTGAGTTTTACGAAGGATTGTCAGTTTTTCTAATGAAAGACAATTTCCAAATACCCATCTGATAGGCTCTCCATTTACCAAAGTTTCCTGCAACCAAACTTTATATTCCTATTGCTATCCATCAGAAATGCAGTCCTGGAATGCACAGGGTCTGGATGACAGGAAACATTCTTTACACTTCCCCTTGGAAAACCATTAGTTACCCAGTCAAAATCCTTGAGCACTTGAAGGATCCCTTCCATGTCTGCTCCAGGATAGGATTACGTCAACAGTTCCACTGAAAACCCTCCATAGCATAGACTGGAGCCTCTAATTCATAACTCTCTCAGATAACTAGGGAAAGGTTTTAACACAGTGGATTTTGGTTGGTTGCCCAAATCCGTCCCTCCCGTTTGAAAAGCCAGGACCAAGACCTGCTGTCTCACTCCACAGCCATTGGCACCAAGAGTGGTACTTCAAGGCTGGGCCACTTCTAGACTTCCATGTCCAGGTTTAGGGTCCAGGAAAGGCATCAATATGATCAATATTGGATGAAGGTCAACCAAACTTATCACGGAGTAACTGCTTCGTTGGCTGAACATATCCAGCAGACATCTAGGCCAGCCCAGAGCACTGCCCCGCCTCCTGAGAAACCCAGGCTACCTGCTCTGCTTTAGAGAAGGAAGGAAGGTCCTCCTGTCCAGCATGCCTCTTCCCAGGTATCACAGTCTCACACTGAAAACCACACCTTCAGTTTAACTTTCATCCTTTTCTGCCATTGCCACAGCTTCCTCCGCAAGGGTACTGACATTATTTCCCCTCGCTTAGCCCTTCCCAAAGTTCAGGAGAGTCCAGGTGAAGTGCGCATACCATCCGGTACCAAAGCAGATAATGACTGACTTAATGATGGCCGGGCTGACACCGGGACCGTGGGAAATGCGGAGGGGACACATCCCAGGTGCGCACGGATCACGCTGCACCCCAGCACCGTCTGCCCTAGCCCGCCGCCACCCACTCACGGCACCTCCCGCTGCCCCTCGCCCCCGGCAGCTGCGGAGCTGCAGCAGCGGCGGCCGCCGGAGCCCGCAGCGCAGAGCGGGACGCGGCCACGCCGCTCGCCCGGCGCGGCGCAGGCTCCTCCCTTCGCCCCGCACCGTGACACGGCCCGGCTGCGGCGGC
>VXBU01011680.1:1397120-1425485 GCA_013400315.1 Bombycilla garrulus
GGTGGCGGCGGGGCCGGGGAGCGGCTGGCGAGGCGCGGGAGCACCGGGGGCAGTGCGGGGGCACCGGGGCTCGGCGCTGCGCGGGAGGCAGCGAGCCCGGCCGGCTGAACCTGCTGACTCCGCCGCGTCTACGCAAAGAGGTGGCGGCAGCGTGGTGGGGAGTCCGGAATGTTACCGTGTGCCAGAGACAAATCGAACTGATAACAATATTCTCTTTTTTAAATTATTTCCGTATATATGTGAAAGATTATTATCGGAACAGAAAGTGAAAGAGTCTAAAACGGTAGAAATTGTGTTCGCTGAGCATCTGTAGCTCTCTGATGAGCTTTTTCTGTTAACGTACTTGGTTTTGTACCTGCCTCCTTTTGAGCTCTGTAGGATCTCAGGTGTCCTTCTGAAGTGCACTGAGGAATGTAACTCACTCTTGCACATGCTGACCTGTTTCAGAAGAATGCCAAAAAAAGTCTCTTTTGGGAGAATTCCTCTTGGTCTGGAATTATTTGTATTTAATATTGACATGTTTCTGAATGCTCTGAGAAGTCATGGGCAGGAAACCCCCCACCTTCTACTGAGAATGGGAAGTATGAGATTATGAGATCTTGGAGACACTGTACTTCCCAGGACATCCAAAGTCAGAAAGTTCTGTCTTCATGGAAGTGAAAGCTCTCATTGCAGGATAAAGTGGATTACTATCCAAAGCTTTAGTTATCATATATTGATGACTTGCCTTAGACAACCAAGTCCTAGAAAATATAGACCCAGAGCTTCATTGAATATTCCCAGGAGAAAGGAGGCCAGATTTTTTGTTGTGGGTGCTGCTCAGGCAATATACTCTGAAACAGATGAGTTTTCTCGTGTACTAAATGCATTACAGCTGGTATATTGCATATCTAAGTGCTAAATGTTTGGATAACTAAACCAAAGGCCAGTGTTGACAAGTCTGGAGTTTCTTAGATCACAGGGTACTGTAGGAATGCAGGAAGCATTCATCCCAAATGCTGTATAATTCTGTAGGTACCAATTTCATAGTTGGGGGTCTTTGTGTGTGTGTGTGTGTACAGTATTTTAAATGGCTGTAAGTGCGGGGGGATATTTTGTAGCATTATGTTTAAAAATTGTCTTGATCAATCCTGCAATCATTTGTATTACTTGATACTGCTCTGCAGACACTGTGAAGGCAATTCTCCTGTAGTTTTCTTTATGTGCATGAAACATGCTCAAGGTTAGGCCTTAAGTCTTTTCCTGGAAATTAATCACTAAGGTCAGGAAGAGTATAGCTCAAGGTGAGGGATGTTGTAAAGTCTTCAGCTGCTGAGGGAATGGCAAGGTGACTTGTGTATGAAGGCACTGAACAAATACTGTATAAACTAATGGTCTCTGTTTGCTGGACATGTATGAATAATGCTTTTTTCTGGTTTTATCAGACTCCTGAAATGTTATTTCTGTACCAAAGGTTACACTTCCAATTTGTGTTCCGAAAATTAGTTTGCTGTCCTGTAAAGGAAGTTTTTGTCTATAAAATCTTAATGAAATAGAACATTTAGATTGTCATGCCAGGAAACATATTTTCTGGTCATGCTTTCCATTATAAATAGAAGTGTCAGTCCATGAAAGAAAATTATCTTGCTTGTGCAGCTCCTGGACAATCCGTATGCAGTGGCTTACTGCTGTTGTTGCAAAGAAATTCCTATTATAAAAATCCAGGCTTTTCAATCTTGCCTGGCTGCTGATGCCTCTCAGTAATGCTGTGAGTCAGGCAGCTGCTCAGACACAACCCGTTGCCTACCACTTCCTACTGGCAGCTCTGGATGAGTCACAGCTCAGCACACAACACATGGAATTGCGTTATGGAAGCTGTGGGCTCTCCACATAATCAACGTAGGAAGTATCTTCCTCTTTTAGCATCTCTGAACCACTGTCAAAAAGCCTTCAGAGACATCTATTGCTCTATCTTGGTATAAAAAGGAGCTCGTATAGGCTGCAAAGATCAGTGGGCTCATCCTGAGGGGAAAAGCAAATGATTTGAAAGGCTCAAAGGTAGACTGTGCATAGCTTCACTGGGATGAAAAGCCTGTTGGCCTGCAAGGGTACAAAATGTTAACCAGAAATCATTGTGCTCAGCTTTGATATTCTGGATAATTCAGCTGACTGTCAAGCAGCCCTGTGAGCTGACAGTGTTACTGCCAGTGCTGCTGTAAAACGTGCTTACCACCATCAGTCTTAAAAACGTAAGTAAGAGAAATTGAATATTGCAACTATCCAAGTAGAACAAGCAGTCTACAGCTCACAGAATTCTTCTCAAACAGCCAGATATTCCTCTTGTTTTTCCTGGGTTTTTTTATTATTTTTTTTTTGCTCATAGCATCCTGAATTATCTAGAATAAGGGAGGAGGTCAAAGATTTCCATGTGAAATTAGCTAACTGTGTTATTTTAATATAAGCATTATACTACAGAAACATGCCTGATTAAATGGTAGCTGTTTGTACTGATTGGTCATACTTCATCCTGTAGGTAATCTCACTAACCATTTCTTACCTGACCTTTCCTTACTTAACCATTTGTGTACAAAACAGTCAGAATCCTTTGAACTAATGCCTCAAATTATTTCTTCTAGATTTGAGACCAGAAAACAAGCTTCATTCTTTATAGGCACTTTAATAGCCTTCAGATGAACTGTGAGTTTATATATCAGAAATGTCAAATAAATTTGGCTCTCCTTTATTTTTGTCCCCTATATTTTGAGCTATAGAAAGTAAGACAGCATAAGAATTTGTCATCAGATAGAAACAGAAATTGATTGTTGCAACCAGTTACTCAATTAAAAAGTGTCCTTATTAGATGCTATGGAGTCTGAAAGTGCTCTAAAGTCAGGTAGGATATATTTTGCCAGAAAAAAAAAATCACTGCATTTTATAGGAAGAACTAGAAGATTCTTAACCCCTCTAGCCTAGTGGGACCTTGCCCCTGAGAGAAATAGGGATACAAACAGAAAAAATCTGTGAAACCTAAGGCTTTCCAAGGAATCATGCTTTCTTTGTTTCTTGGAAGTCTATGAAGCTGCAGGCCTCTGTGCTGATTTTAACCTCTCATTTGTTTCCCTTAGCAACACATCTTCTTGTCTTCATGGTGGAAGTTAGTTTTATAAATGATGTAATGGATTACAAGTATCTCCTTTTTCAGTATTTCAGTTGAATCATCAAAGAACAAATTGTATAAAAGCAGCTCTTTCTTGTACTTCTGTCCTCTTCTGGATTACTGTGCCTTGGGGCAATTTTCTTGGGGGATTGTTGTGGATTTCCCAAAGAAGAAAGTGACACTTTTTTTCTACACCATGTCTAGAACATCCCTTTAGTGGGTCACTGGAAAGATGCATTCTGTGTTGCATAAGTATATTTCACTGACTGCCTAAGAAAGTTTTTGCTTGTAATCCAAGACGTTCTACCACGGTTGATATTTATTCATTATGTTAAAAATGTTTGGTTTTTTTCTGAAACTGAATGGTGTCACTAAAGAAAGGAGGGGGGAGGAGGGATTGTGTTTTGTTTCAACACAAGAATCCACAAGAGAAAAAACTGTCAGTTCACGAATGTACATTTGAATGTTCAATATTTCCAGTCCATTTTTGAGGACATTCTCTTAAAAGTCTTAATATATTATATTCTCTTAATATCTTCGTAGACAGAGCATAATAATAAATCTGGTAGCAAGCCGTCATCTGTGTGTACAGCTCAAATGCATAGGGTTATGTTATAATACTTATTGATTTCAACATATTAGTTGATTCAACCATACTAGTTGTTGATTTCAAAACAGCCTGCATAAAAATGAATGAGAATATAATTAACAGTTAGAGGTCTCCTCTGTGCTTTGAAGCAATAGGAGAGAGAAGCCTGTAGGTTCTACTTTTTTATACTCTGTCGGGAGCAAAAGTCAGGTCCTTGCACGTGCCATATTGGACATTATCTGCATATTGTAGTGGTTTATCAGAGTCTTAGCAGACCCAGTAGCAGTCTAATTTTATTAACATAGCTTTTTGTAGCAGTAACGTTTGTATCTGTGCCAAGAAGAATGCTGTCCTTAAAAAACAGGTAGTCAATGATATTCGAGTAACTACACTAATTGCAGTAGTCCAAATATTTGCAGAACAACTATAACAGTCTTCAGACAATTAATTCAACTTCATTTTGAAGTGGGAAAACAGACCTTTGTGTCACCTATTCTTTTTTTAGATGAAAATAAAGCTCAGTTTTGTGATGCAATGTACAGCACTGAGTGCCCTAAGCATACAAGCATGGCTTAGGTTTGGCAGAGCTGTGCCTGGGGGATCTTCCCTGCCCATGATTTCTCCCTCTCAGCACCCAGGCAGCTGAAGGTACTACTGTCTATCTGCCACTGACACAGTTTGCAGAGAGGCCTCTAGGCAGTGTGCTGGGACACGGGAGGCACTGGTCCTTCACCAGTGAGAAAGGGGAAAGGTTCTTGAACTGCTTCATGGAGAGATGGTAGTATAGCTCAGCAGCTGCTTCTGGGAGTTAGTGGAGCTTGGAAGGAGGTCTTGGAACTGCTGTTTAAATGGAGCTTGGAGCTAAAGAGCAGTGTCAAACTATGAACTGTTAGTGAGATGGGCTTTTCTAGAGCTGAGCTTAGTAGTAGCTGTGAAGAGCTACTACTTTCTCCATTGAAAGGCGCAGGGTTTTCAGGAGCTGGCTCCTCTCAGTGACTCCTTTCATTGAAAGGCCATTTTGTTGACTTTTGTTGGTTGGGTATTTCCTCTGCACAAGAGAATTATCTTGCCGTTACATTCAGTGTTTTGTTGGGTTTTTTTTCCAGAAGAGACTACTTACTATACCAGCTGAATCACTTGCTGTGATGATGAATGCTTGTTACAAAAAGCATGTTGACAGATGAACATGCTGTTTCTCTTTGGAGAGAACCAACGGAAAGCAGTTTGCTATTTAGGCTGGTATTTAACATATTTATATATCAAAACTAACTGTCTGTGTAAAAATGATTATGTGCTGTGCCAATACATGGCCTGGTACTTCAAAAAAAACTGAATGAGACAGATGCCTGTATTTCTAACCTGTTTTTCACCAAATTCACTTGAATATCTGCTTCCAAGTACAGATTTTAGTTATCTGCTTCATGGCAATCTTCGGTGTGACCTGTTTAAAGTTTACTGAGACATTATGGGTAATTGAAAGGTGTTATTTGCACTTGCTAATTTGGCTATTTTAGTGAATATTGACCTCCTTATGGTTTGACATGCATCTTTATTCTAGGATTCTGTAGTCATCACACTTCCTGCTATAATAACATGAAGTATGATTGTGTTAACTTCTCATGGCAATATTAAAGTAAGCTTTTTCTTTCCGTGGGATGGCTACAGAACAGTTCTCCCAAGAGTAGTTTCAAAAAGCAGAATTATACTACATTTCAGCTTCAATATTAGCAAATATTTCTAGATATACTTTAAGAATCCTGATCCCAATGGAGTGAAGTAAATGATTTTGGTGGGAACCTCATCTAGGAACCTCATCTAACCTCATCATTACAGTCCACAAAAAAAGTCAAATAAAAGGATGAGTGTTTCTGGAATAGTCCACTATTAAAATATTCAGACAATAAATTATTGCATAGATTATTTTTAACTTAATCTTTGAATGAAGAAAGTGCTTTGGAAAATTTTGCCATTGATATCTTTAATGAAGATTTTTTTTCATAAGACCAATAGTTAACATATTGATAAATGTTGCCGACAGCAGTGAAGTCAGTGTTATGATTAATTCCCTTGAAATTTAAAAATGTGTTACCAAGAGGAAACCGTTTCAAAGTAACCAATGTTACAAAGTAAAAACTATATGTTTAACTAATATTTATTGAATTTAGTCAGTTACCTGTTTAAAAATCCAAAAGGCTCGTTCAACATTTAAAACATCTTTGAAAGAACTGAAGGGGGAAAAGCGGCCTCCAGATGAGGACAAGGAGTTGAAATTGAATGCCTGCCCTCTGCAGTCAGTTTCTGGGAGGTCCTGACATCCCGAGCTTTTGCTCGTGTCCTCTCTGGAGAGCTGGATCACTACAGCTGGCACTGGGGTGCCACAGTCCCTGTGGGCATCCTTGCAGAGCATGGTCCCGCTAGGACAGGCATCTCCCGGAGCCGGGTTGTGTCAGGGAAGGACATTTCCGAGTCTGTCCCAGCAAGGCTCGGGGACACGCTCCGTGTGCCCTGGCTGCGCTGCAGGCACTGCCGGGGAGCTCCCGCAGCACCGGAGCCACCGCAGCCTGGCCGTGCAGCCGTGTGTGTCACTGTGTGTCACCCGCCACTGTCACCATGCTTCCGTGGCGCGGAAAGGCGGCAGGGCTGTGCCTGTCGGGCTCTGAGCACAGCCAGGGTGCCTCGTTTGTCCACGTCCAGCCAGCCTGGCCACTGTCTGAAATGTCAGCAGGCAGCAAACTGTGAGGGCGTTGGAGAATTTGTGGTGAATTGCGATATTGCAGCTCGCAGAAGGGTTTATTTGTGTGTGCCTTCCCCAGATCTTCTTACACCACTTCTGTGTCATGAGCCTTCTGCTGAGGTGCTTCATACACTTATTCTATTTTCATGTTCTATTCTTGGCATATACTTCCACTTAAAATTTCTCTCTCTGCTTTTCATTTCCCTGGTACTTGGTACCATGCTTGTTAGCCTGAACAGAGAGAATAGCTTTAAATGCCATTTAAAATGCTGCTTTTCTCAGTTTGCTCTGTTTCCTGTGGCTGAAGGGCTTTCATTTAAAATAAAAATATGGATTTTTCAAGGATTAATACAATAATAAGGTGGGACATACAGGAAAATAAAGGCTTGTTGAGGAGGAAATGGTACTTGGTGAATAGTGCTATTCCCAATGAAATCAAGAAAAGTTTCTTAACCATTGAATAGATGTTAGATTATTATGTTCTGGTTAATGACTATCATAAAACTCATAATTGGAGAAAAACTTCATTTGAATGCTGAATGTCCTGGCATTTCTCCTCAAACAACATTACTTAAGTCCATCTAAGTTAAATGGAATACCTGAAATAGTAAAGTAGAAAAATGCATCTTTACTCTTAGAATTTTGGGCACTTTAGAGTCTGATAGACTAAGACAGCTCCAAACTAGCATTGGTATTTATCCCCTGTGGTTGAGGTTGGAGTGTAGTTCACTGTATTAGCATAAGTATTTTGTCTATTTGAGTATAACTAGTTTCAGCTCTACTTTTAGATTTGATATTTGAATTTATCTTTACTCTTATAAAGTGAAATATAAGTTTATTTCCAGAAAACAGAGTCACTTGCCTGAACTGGGCAATTTTTGTAGTCACTATAGAAGCTCTTAGGGTACCTTTTCAAAACCAGCTCAAACCAATCTAGGACAGCATTGCCTCAGAAAGTGACAAATCTGTCTGCTTTGCTGGCTTCATGGTTCTGCCTGCTCCTTTGCATTTTGATTTTGAGAAGGAAGTAAAAATCCATTTAATTTTAATTTGGATTGGCTATAACTTGCCTTGAAGTCAGTGGAGGCAGCAAAATGAGTGTACAAAGAAGGATGGTGAGGGTGAGGGGAGCCCTTGGCAGTGCTGTGCCCTTCGAGCAGCTGAAGGTGACTGTGGAGCTGTGCCGTGAGGAACATTATGCACAGAGGCATTCTAGGCAGCTGGCAGACATGCCTCTGGTGGTGTTTTTAGTAAAACTTAACTCTCTGCATTTTAATCATTCATAATTCTGCCAGTGTGTCCATGTGTTAAGGATAATATATTGGAGTGCAGTTATAAGTCAGCCTACATTTTTTATAGGGCTTCTTTTTTCTTAAATTACACTGCCACCTGTAATAGTGAATATGTTTGAAACTTATATGACATTTTTGTAGAAGGGATGCAAATTCATCTTAGTATTTCTTCTTTATTTGTGGTGTCTCATTTTTAGTGTGTTCCTGAAACTAAGTTTAAAGGCCAGTTTCTTCTTCTATTTGCAGGCATTCTTCTGCTAAGCTCTTGCACTCTGACATGTCTTATGTTTTTTGCAGAGCTTCTTCATCCTTTCCAGGCTCCGATACAATTTTGAGGAAGTGTGAGTTTCTGCTATTACCAGATGTCTCCTCTTTAAAATACCTGGTATTACACTTAAAAAAATTATTATAACTAATGCTTTTTAGGTTGAAAGTTCACTGAATTATGTTTGTACCTTTAATATTCTTATAACCAGTCATGTTGAGAAATATTTGCAAGTAAAGGTTCCATGATGTCTTCCTGTGGCATTTCCAAAGAGATTTTGACTGGGGAATACCACAGGCTTCTTTAGCAAAGACCTCTTTGGGAGTACTGGCCCCAGAAAAACAAGCCAAACCCCTAATTAGTGGCTCTTGTGTTTGCCACTTGCTGCACTATCTGTTTTGTACTTGCCTACCAGCTAGACTGAAAGGTCTCCAAAGAGTGGTAACAGCTGAAGGAAGCATTTGGTCCAGATTCCATGTCTTCAGTGGGAAGCATCTCACAGGCATTGTCCTAAATGTCCATTTCCCCCTTGGCTTTGCAGAAGGACTGTTAAGGGAGAAAGCCTTGAAAAGCAGAATGAAAAACTGCTGCAGAAAAGCTTTTTTGCCAGAAGCTGCTA
Organism: Bombycilla garrulus; assembly: GCA_013400315.1. Lineage (NCBI taxonomy): Eukaryota > Metazoa > Chordata > Aves > Passeriformes > Bombycillidae > Bombycilla > Bombycilla garrulus. The sequence goes on from VXBU01011680.1 coordinate 1,405,756, forward strand.
AATGAAATAAGAAATTGTAGAGAAATACATTTTTGCACCTTTACTTTTGAACAATTTTTTTTAATATATACATGAGTGACTTGAGCATTTTGCAGTTTGCTATACTTGGATGCATACTTTAGACAAAATCCATTCTTCCATTTAAGCATTTTAGCTGTCCCAGATGCTTCTTGGGGAAATAAAATTAAAAATTCACAAGTGATGAATGAGAGATTGGATAAATATTTGTAGAATATATGCTTTTTAGGTCCTTTTTTGATTGGTTGGTTGGGTCTTTGTTTTTGTTCCTGGATTCCACAAAGCATATGAATGCAGAGTCTTTCATGGAAGATTTTATTTCTGCTTAGAATCTGGGCTGCAGGGCCAGAAGTCTGACACAAACTCCGCACTGGCCAAGCTTTTAGCTCTCTCTATTCACAGATTTCCACATCTACAGTGCTTCAGTGAAGAAGGGTTTCAGGTGGAACAAGCCCTAAAGCAGAGTGTTTCTTGGAGTAGGCTAAAGCAAAAGTATTTCCTTGTTGTTGTCCCATGGGGCCTTTCTACAGTTTGTGAGCAAGCAATGAATAAGCTCTCCTGCCAAGCTGATAATTTACACCAGAGCTCCATGTACATAAAATTAAATTGTTTAGAGAACTGGTTTTTCATCACTGCAACTACAACTAAGGTTGTTTTCTTAGATGTATACCCTTGCTTATATTTTTTTGGTTACAAATTATGCTAGCAGTTTGAATGCCTTAATTAGAAAAATTCCTTGAAATTGAATTGCACTAATGGTTAAAATTAAGGACTAATCTAATAGATGGTATCACTTTTTGGAAGAAAAAAGAGGAAGACACAAAGACAAAAATAAATACTTGAGAAATACAGCCATCTAAAAACACATTTGGTTTGTTTTCTTTAACACAGAATCCTCTGGCCTCTAGAGAGAGGTGTGCTGAGAAAATGTCTTTGCTGAACCACTCTATGCTTTTACAAAAGCATAAGCATATTTATTGCAACATATAAAGAGCCTTTGATGTGCAGGATCAATTCTGTTTAGATTGAGCACACCAAAATGAAAAAACACATTAGAAATTTAATTTTCACATTTCCTGTGTAATTTAAGTATTTCATTTCTCTCTCAGAGTTGGGTTTTCTGGTTTTGGTTTAGTTTCCTTTTGGGTTTTTTTTTGATGACCACAACATCTACATTTTTGTCTTTACTTGTTCAAAGCTGTGCAAGGAGGAATTTTTATCAGTTGACTTGTCAGATTTCATTGTGTTTTGAGTGTTGAAATCAGCAAGCTGTGCAGGTGGAACACATGATGTTTGAAGTATTTTTTCTGCTTTGTATTACTGATATAAATTCATGTGTAAAATTTTATTTTTCATTATAGGCTTAGCAGAAAATAAAGATACCAGATTCATGCTTTTTATAAATGTGTTTGTCAAAATACATGCTCAAGGAAGCACAGATTCTGTGATTAGTCCTCAAACTTCAGTGTTTTTCACCTAATACGTGAAAGTTTGGGGGTTTTAAAGTTGCTATAAAAATTGTAAAAGTAATTTATTGTGTTCAAATCTGCTGAAATAACCTTAGTACAGGTCAGCTGGTCCACAATGGCACTGTAATCCCTTATGCATTCCCAATTTAAATTCTAGACACCTGGTAAGTTTTAAATTATTATTAAATGTGTAAGTACTGTGCCACCAAAGTAATGAGTGGGTGCTGGCTGGCATGCAAAGTTCTGTAATATTTGAATATATTTCTAATCTGAATGACTTTTTTGTTCCAGCACATGACCACAATCAACGTATCTATATTCCAGTTTCCCTTGGGCTATTAAACCCTGAGACATCTGGCGGCAAATACTGAGCTCAGGATTGATACTGCCCTTTTCAGTCAGATGGAGACTTTGGAAGGAAAGAGCAATCTCCTTGGTTTGCAGGCAGACATCAACATGGAGCAGCCATTCACTGTCAGCTCATTGGTATGTATTACAAAGAAATGCCTCAGTGGCTGAGCAACTTCTCTTTCAATCAGGAAGGATTTCAAGAGAGCTGTTTAGCAGTGGTGGCTCCCAGCTCCAAGGGTCTCTTCCTGCACACTGCCACTTTCCTCCCACGTTCTGCCTGACAGTTTTGTTGGAATTTATTAGATTTCTGTTTGTTGATTTATGGGGTATCAGCAGTCAGATTTTAAGAAGTTGAAATGAGCATTTTGAATAGAAAGAGTAAAAAATTTCATCAAAATGAAAGGAAACAACTTGCAGTAGCCATTTATTTATGTATTTATTAATCAACAGGGAGATGATCATAATGACCATAGTAAGCAGCTATGGTTCTTCTTCAGTAATTAGTTCTAACTTCTTAGTCTGTAACTGCCTCATTTAAAACTGGAAATGAAGAGTTGAAAGGAGCAGTTGATTCCCCAGAGGAGCTTATTGCTCTTTGTTTCCTGAACTATTTCTAGCAGTCAAATGCTATACATCCTGTAATAGGAGTCTGAGTATTCAGGACATCCATCAAATTATTGCAGTAACTTAAGACAGAACCTTGTAGAATTCATGTATAGGGGCTTTTAAAGAGAACACACTTTATATTGCCTTTGGTGATTTCTACATCAACTTACTTTTTCTTCCCCCTACAGATGTTTTCATAATTTTATCCTTTTTCTGTTGTTTTCTGAGAGTATAAGATCACTTTTCTTTTTGATCACAATTTACTTGCAATTGATAAATATGTTGGAATGTTTCGATTGTGGCTAGAGGTGGGGAAACCAATGCTTATTTTCAGAAAAACCTAGCTGAAGATTTCCCTTGAGCTTTTGACTGAGACCATTTACTGAAAGTGAAACGGAATACTCTCTTTGCTAATCAGACTGTTCTTTTTCAGAAAAAGCTCGTAGCTATTCCTGACCACACAGACATCTCTGTGACCCCAGAGGAGAGAGTTCGTGCCTTAAGCAAGCTTGGCAGCAATATCACAATCAATGAGGACATCACTCCACGGCGTTACTTCAGATCTGGAGTAGAGATGGAGCGAATGGCATCCGTGTACATGGAGGAGGGCAACCTGGAGAATGCCTTCGTGTTTTATAATAAGTTCATAACGTAAGAAACCACTTGTAGCCATTACATCTTATAATTCTGAGTAAACTGAAATGGAGAGCTACACTGAGAACCCCTTTAGATGAGGAAAAACTTGTTTAATGTGTTCTTGCAGAACAGCTTTGTTCTCTGGAGGTCGTTTACACTGAGCATGGGCTTTGTTAGAACTTCCTCTCACCTTTGCATATGGTTGTCCTCTCCATGTGTGAACTGCCAGGCATGAATTACCCGAACAGAGGTTTGAGTTTACTCTGCCAGGCCATACCATGAGCACTATTGCGCCCAGATTATTCTTTATATGTCAGCATGTTGGTTAAATACAATTTTTTACTTTAAAAGCAAGATTTCTGATCCTTCAGTAGTTATGTCTGCTGATCTTAAGGATGGTAATATTGCACAACATTTAAAAAGCATGAGAAAAATGTTTTCTTGCTTCCTTTCAACTTTTTTTTCCCCAAATGGATTAATTATAATTTATTGTTTCGTACAGGAATAAATGAAAAATCTACAATGTATGTTCATTGTATGATTATTCTCCTCACCACAAAAGAACAAATCTGGCCAGCTTTCATTACAAGTCTCAAAATAGACAGCTGAAAAATACATCACTGGGAGATTTAAACTTTTAACCTATCTAGTTTTGCTGTAGGATTGATTGGTTTGTTTTATTACTTCTGAAAGTTTTTTTTAATGTGCATATTTTGAAATTTTTATAAAGGAGACATCCTTCCTCCCTCCTTATTTTCCTCATACTCTGAAGACTAGACCAAAACTTTCTTAGCCCACCTGTTTTTTAAATATTTCTATCTCTGTAAAACCAGGGTCTGGAGGTGAATATTGTGCAAATTGCTGAAAGAGTGATAGCAGCTGTGCATTACAAATTCTGTGCAGCTGAGTTTTGCCATAATTTATCTGTTATGTAGGTTAATAATTCTGCAGTAAGCTGTGCAGCTTGGTCTGGTAAAAATATCTGCTTTAATGGTAGTCAGTGCTGCATTCTTGTCTGCCATTGAAGAGTCAACATTTTGCCTAAGAAATAGGATTTATTAACACTGACTAGAGTGGAGGGTGTTTCTGAGGGATATTTTTAGATGCTGGCTGCTAGTTAGCGTTTTTTTTTAACCTAACCCGGTACTAATGGAAACCAAAATCTATCAGCTGTGGAAAATAATCTCCTGTCCTTATTCTGTGTGTCCCATACGGGTCCATACCATAATGTGTTAGTTTAAACGTGTGTAGAACTCTGGTCCAAGTCATCTGGAATTCCGTGTTTAGCAGTTATGTGAAACTGATTTTTCTGCCAACATGAAAGCTATTATGGGTTCCTCTGACTACTAAGGCAAACATATGCATGTTCAATTTTCTAGGTTGTTTGTAGAAAAGCTGCCCAGTCACCGAGACTATCACCAATGTGCAGTACCAGAAAAACAAGATATTATTAAGGTAGGGTTATGGTTTCCTGGTCTTTATGAAATGTTTTGCTCAGAATCTCTTTGTTTTTCCCAGCACATGTAGGCCATAACTGCCTTTTCCCCAGAACACCCATAGCAGCCACCACAGCTTCAATTTGTGATACTTTTCTCCACTACTCATACATGTTTTATTTTGGAAATTAAATTATTGATCTAAAACATGAATGAGAATGGTCTCTGAGTAAGTTGGTAGGTTGTTGGGAGCTCAGGCACATCTATTTCTGAAAGTTTACATGTCAAAAATGCACATGCTAACAGTACTTGCTGTGATTCTGGTCCCAGTTACATGAATGAATAATGGTCCAAACCCACTATTGCAAACAGAAGGAGAAATGTGTGGCATTACTGATGTCTGTGCAGTATTTACTTACTCTGCTAAATAAGTAAAATATATTTTTTCTTTCTATATTACCATATATGTATTTACTTAGTTCTTACTAGATTTTTTTCCCTCCACTTCTATACAAAATAGTTTTACTTTTTTTTTCCCCCTCTAGAAAATGAATCCTAAATAAATTTTAAGTATAGCCATATACTGAACTTAAACCAGCTGGAATTGCCCAGTCAGAATTTTGGAATTGCCAGAGTTGCTAGTAGGACCACAAGTGTCTCTTGCTCCATGCCCCCATATTTGCTTTCTTTCTCTATGGTTAAACTGAATGTTTTGCTCAAAACCAAAACACTTCATGCCAAAGTTCTGACAGTGGTCCACAATGTAGGAGAGCACCCCTACTGAGAAAGGGCATCTAACATTGCTTTCTCCTATGGCACTCAGTAGGAGTAAGCACATGGTCCCTTTCCCTCCCTTGCCTGCAGGCTCTGAATTGGTTTGTAGTAACCTTCTCATAAATAGAAAGCAATGGGTATTGGTTTTGTTTTATAAGAGAGAAAGCTACAGGTACAATTATCTCTTAAAAAAACCTTTTTTTTTTCCCCACTTGGAAATGGGCATATTCAGATGTATTTCTGACTGGGAAGTTCCAGAGAAAAATGCAACAATCCTACCTGAAACTCTGTAAGTTTGCCTTAGCATTTTTTTAAGAATAACACCTACAACAAAACCGTTAGTCATCACATACCTATTAAACAAGGCAGAGATAACAGACTCCTAGTAAAAGGACTAATCTTTCCTTGAGATAAGAAGTAGCCATGTCACACCTTTCAGTAATTTAAATCAATATATCTTTCTTGAAACCAAAGTACTATAAAAGTTAGATAAACTGATGATTTAGAGTGTATTTCATCTTTTGCTTTTTTCTTCCTATGAGAAGAGCAGGATGTTTTTCTGTTTTGTATTTTTCAAAAATCTCTGTTACAGCTCAGTTTGTCTTCCAGGTGGCTCTTTTAAAAAGTGAAAAGTAAACTTACCTATCTTTTTCCCCCATCCCACCTCAAAGAAATTGAAGGAGGTTGCATTTCCACGAACAGACGAACTGAAAAGAGATCTTTTAAAAAAATATAACTTAGAATATCAAGAATACATGCAACACAAAGTAAGTTCTATATGATTATTAAATGGTGACATGAATATTTTTATGTCATATAAAACTTAAAAATTAAGCAGTAAAATGCCAGTTTTACAAGGACCTAGTAATTTCCTGAGCTGCTTAGGAATGAATTCTTATTTCTTCTTTAGAATTAACTGGTCATTTAAAATGTGTGCTAGGAAATACGTGTGCTGCCATATTTACTTAATAATTGTCTAAAAATATCCAAATAGGTTTTTGGTATGCTCTGATTCTGCCTTATAAAGAAAAGGAAATTGATGCTTATGTCAATAAGTGGAAAAAGTTCCTTGGCTCCAAATGTGCTCCAGTTTGAATTGAGATTGAAGTCACTGAAAACAGATCTACAGCTTAAAAACTTGTCTTGGAAAAAGCATCCAAGAAACATCTTTTTTTGTTCCCTACATCAATGCTATGTTTTCCATCCTACTTTTGAGGCTATAGTTGTATTTTCCAGTTCAGTAACCAAGTTCCAAAAGACTTCACTTTTAATTACAGGATTTTATGGTTTTATTGAACTGTTAGATTGCTCCTTTCCTTCCATTTTTCGTAGCATTTTTGGTGTTCTGAGAATGTCACTATATTGTGTATGTTTCAGAACAAATGTAGAACTGAATTTCTGAAGAAATTGGAGCACCAGAAGCTAATAGAGGCAGAGAAGAAGCGGATTGCACACATGCGGCAGCAGCAGCTCGAATCGGAGCAGTTTCAATTCTTTGAGGATCAGCTTAAGAAGCAAGAGCTGGCTCGGGATCAGAAAATCAAAGAGAGTGTGGTTATGTCAGAGCAGATAGATGGGAGTATGCTGTCTTGTATTTCTGTACCAGAGAACAGCTCCTTATCTGCAGCGCTGCTGGAGAAGAAAGAGAGGAGCGGCACCTCAGGCTGTGCTGGACATTCGCCGCCAGTAGAACGGGTCTTAAAGCCAGCAGCTACTCTAAGTGCTGTTCAGAGTAAGTGCAGGTATTTCTTTTTCCCCCTGTTTTATGCTATCCACCTGAGTATGTCTTTTTATTTCCTGTGAGGATGTCCATACTGAAGTAACCATGAACAGGTTTGTGCAAGCACAACAGTTCCTTACAGTTGCTGCATTTTAAGACGGAGAGTTGCAGTTTTGCATTTTCCAGTTGAGTACCAATGGATGGATAGAGAGAGTGAGATTTAGTGTTCCTGGGAAATTAAGTCTGAATCTTGTCATGGACTTCAAGGGAACAGGAACAGAGCCTGCACTGTTCCCCTTGGAAAGCCCTTGCCTGGGAGATGGTCCCAGCTCACTGTCACCTTGGGTACAGGCTAGTGAGCCTGTCGTGTGGGCTGGTGACTTCAATTTAGATGAAGTGCTTGTGCTGTAGATTTATTGTCATTAGAAGTCTGTGATGTGGTAAGTATAATTCTTCCACTTGTAGTAATATAGTATAACATACTGTGTATATTTCCTTATTTTAGGGATCTTCGTTGTGTTAGCTGTGTTAGCTGTAAATGCCTTTTTATCTCTTTCTCTCTCTCTNAGCTCAATTGGCCGAAGCACTCAGAGGTGTCATTTTGCCCAGGGATCTCTGTCACAAATTTCTGCTGCTGGCAGAGGCAAATACAGTAAGAGGAATAGAGACATGTGGAATTCTCTGTGGAAAACTGGTACAGTTTAACCCTCACATTTGTATGGGGAAGACATACTTGATGGTGCTGTATTATCTTGTGATATATTGATTTCAGAGCATAAGCAGATATAAATGGTTAGCCTTACATGTAATGAACTTCATATTATAACCTGAGTGGTCACTTCAGCACTGTGGGCTTGATTTATTGGGGAAACATCTGCTCAAAGTACACTGCTATTGTTATAAAGCCTAGCAAGTTTTTCAGCATGCTGTACAATGCAGGCTTTTTCGAGTACTTTCTCTGGCATTCATCTAAGATAAGAGAGGTTTAGTTACAGGACAATGAAATATAAAGACTGCCAGAATCCACTGGAGTCATCAAATTAATAATGGAACAACAAAACAGAAGAAGAAAATCCCCCCATCAAACTGTAGAACATCCGATTTTCAGGCTGTTTTGTTTCCTTTGACCTAGATAACATTTAATGTCCTTTGAGAGCAGGGAAAGATGTCATGGCTGATACTGACACAAAGAATTTTAAGGATGATCCCAAGTGTATTTGAATTGCATGAAGAGAAAGAATAGCAGTATTAGTCTTGTTCCAAGTTTCACAAAAAATCATTACAGTTTTTTCATAGCTCTTTTATGCGTCTTTAATTATTTTAAAGGACAGTCTTTTCACTGATCTCTGAGAACATTTCAATACATTTCTTGCATTGTGACTAATACTCCCCTGTATGTTTTCATGATAAAATGCCAAGGCATATTTTTAGGTACAGTATGTTGGTAGAGCTGCACTGGAACCAGTGGAGCTGTACTCTTTTGTTTTAGCAGACAGGCCGAGATCTTTCTGATTTTGATTTGGCATTTATTCCTCAGTTAGCCTGTTCCACCCTAAGTCAATGTTTGTTTTTCAGACTCATAATGAATTTACTATTACACACGTAATAGTGCCAAAGCAAACTGCGGGACCAGACTACTGTGACATGGAGAATGTGGAAGAATTATTTGGTATTCAGGATCAGTATGATCTCCTCACTCTGGGTTGGATCCATGTACGTATGGCTCACAGATTCTGGTTTTCCTATATTGGCTCTACATACCATGTGGAAAAAAAATAAATGAAAGAAACAACTGGAGTTGTACAAATTTGCTTACTTAATTCAAATTGTAGTGATGTAAATAAGCATTCATGTTCTCCACAGAGAACTCCTTAATGTAATTGAGGCATCCTATTGACACAACGGGCCTGCTTTTGCTGGTGCAACTTTTTTTTATGTTGATTTAGGGGTATTTTATTACTTCCTAATTCCATATTCAAAAGACAGGGAAGGGAGTACTGTGTTCTTTAAACTTTATATTAATTTTTCTCTTAAGGATTTTGGACAATTAAGTCATTTTCATTTGTCTTGTGTGTCTTCATTCCACCTTTTCCCCCTCATGATCAGAAAATTGCTTTGTATATCTGATTGTGAACATGCCTCCATAAATCTCATCCTGAAAAGCCTTTTTTCTCCAGGCTGAACAATATAGAACAATGTAGCATCTGGGCTTTGAAGAACTTAAGAAAGCAGCTTGGGAACATACTGATGCTTTCACATGTAACAAATTATTTTTCCTTCTTGAATGTATGTTGATCTTGATCTGTAAGAAATATTTCATGATGTTGAGTTTTCCCTTTCTTTTTGTAGACACATCCAACACAAACTGCATTCTTATCCAGTGTTGATCTTCATACTCATTGTTCTTATCAGCTAATGTTGCCAGAAGCCATTGCAATTGTTTGTTCACCAAAGCATAATGAGTAAGTTCTGATTTTTAAAGTAATATTTTGGTATTTTCCTCTGCTTCTTGTCATAAAATTTGATCAAATGCAAAGGGTACATGTCAATTCAGATGAAGGGCATGAACATTGTGTTGTGACTTTGTTTTCTATAAGTTGCTTAGACTTGCATTTAAGTCAGTCTCTATGCACAGTATTGTTTCTGGCTTGTCTTTTCTCCTCCCTTCGCAGACCCAGGTTTTAAATTTTATTTTTTTATATATTCTGCTCAACAAAGTAATAATTACAGGAGCTGTTGTTCTGGAGCACTCATTGCCAATGCCCTACCACAGATCTTCATTCTGTCTGCTTAAGGATGTGGAGGGAGATTAGGCTTATTTCCCTAGAATGATATGAAAATTGCAGTTTGCAAAGCAGAAGGGTAAAAATCACTTTTTTGATAGTGAGGATATATTTTTGTATTCCAAAAATTACAAGCCACGTATCTGGAAACAAAATAGAATAGTGAAAATCTTAATGTGAAAGTTTGTAATGAAACAGGTTTCCCAGAGATGTCATGAAGTCTACATCTTTGGAGATAAGCAAAACCTGACTGGACATGGTCCTGGCAACCTGTTCAAGGTGATTCTGCCAGAGCAGGGGAATTGGTGCAGACAGTCTTCAGAAGTTCTCTCCAACCTCAACAAATTTGTGATTCTCCTTTGGTGTGCCTGGCATTTCAGGGTGCCAGGGCTAACTCCATTGTTTAAAGTGTGCATTTCTTCAGCCTTTCCTTCTGGCCTTCTGCTTCAGTAGATGTGAATTGGGTCCTGGTTGCCTACTTTCCTAAGTGAGCCCTTCAGGCAGCAGAGCTGTGAGCACAGATTGAGAGGCAAGGGCACAAGCACTGGGCTTTCTAACCCTGAGCACGCCTTCATACCTTTCCAAATTGCTGCTCTTACAAACCTCTCTGACTGTTGATGCTGATACTCTGTAACCAGCTCTAACCTCTAACATTTTTGTTGTCAGGTGCTGCCTTGTAGTTAATAGGTATCAATCTACAGAAAGATGGCTTTGTAATGTTTTATCCAAGACCTAAAGAGAGCAGTGCATTTTCTAATGCTTTGTTTTACTTAACTACCTAAAAGAGTGGGGAGGATGTACTCCAGTAGTCATTTACACAGCTGGTTTAAAGGCTGTTCTCTTTTAAGTCTCCCTTGGTGAAACAGAATCCAGAACACTTAAGCTTCTGGTTTGCGTGTGTTCCTGTGTGAACCACCCTTATCCCTCAGTGGCCTAACCCCTAACAGGAACAGCCCCAGGACTGTGATCCTTTTTCTCCCCTTCCCCTCATCATCTCTTCATTTACAGGAGTACAACTCCCATTGATTCAAAATGCCTTTAAAAATCCAGCTCAGCCGTGTACTGAAGGCCACCAAGCACCTTTTTGTTCTCCTTCTTTTAAGCTAAGCAGTTTGTATGTGAAAACTTGGACTTGTACTACGGGAGCATTGTGTAACAGGAGTTCCATGTTCTGCTTTTCAGCACTGGCATCTTCAGACTTACTAATGCTGGCATGCTAGAAGTTTCTGCTTGTAAAAAGAAGGGATTTCATCCACATACAAAGGACCCTAGGTTATTTAATGTAAGTAAATAATTCAACACAGTTTTTACTATGCAAACTCCTGACCATGGTTCTGCTGCAAACAGAAACTTGAGGTTAGATTTCTTAATAATTTTCACTCTGTTTTACTACTTCATTACACTGACCAAGGTAGACATCAAGAGACTACTTAATCAGTCATTAGCAGCCATGAGGTGAGTGTTACAAGCTGCCATTCAAATGGTGGTTAACCAGAGGTAGTTACTATCAGTCACCACTTTTACCTACTGTCAGAAGGAGCAAAACCCACATTTTCAAATGGGAGTTACTCTTGAGCTCTTCAGTTTTTAAGCAATGAATCAGTTCATCTCTCCAACTTTAGTGTCCCAACAAAACATCCCAGCTGCTTAGAAGTGCAGCTATAAGTAGGTTAAGCCCTATTTCCTTCATTGCCAAAAGTTTGTCCTGGCATCTCTAAGCATTTCTCTGTAACGGCCACATCTTTTGATGTTTTAATGGCATAATGGTGTATGTATGGCTGAGCAGTCCAGTCAGTCAGAACTGTCTTCCAGCTAACACTGACATTCCTGATAAGAGTCTTTACCTTTGAATAACTCAGGATTTGGGTCTTTTGAATGGGATCCAGTTCACATACAGAAGCATCTCCTATAGCTTAAAATAAAATGGTCCAATAGAGAGAAGATACTGGAAATTACTGTGTTGTCAGGCTCTCTGAAAGTCAGCATTAATCCTCAAAAGAAAGAGAGGTCAGAGTTCTTTGTTTTGTTCAATTTTTCATCATTGAGTGTAGGGATAATGAGAAGGTAGTTCAACTCTGAAAAAGTTAAGACTTTTTTGTTCCAGGTAGGCTCTTTTCAGTGGCCATTTTCAGATGTAAGTCATGGATGAAGTTACTGGATATTTTACTGAGATTCCTGAGAGTAATGAGTTGATTTCTTCTGCAGCCATGTACCCATGTGGTTGGGAAAGACATAAAGATAATTGTGCTGGATCTGAGGTGATACGGATGAACCACATCAATGTTACTCTACAAAAGGCCAAAACCAGAAAAATGGATTCCTGTTTTTTCCTACATTTTCAGAAATTACTTTTATATTTATACATTTTAGATTGAATGGTTTGATATTTATTGCTCTAGCCTGTTTTGGAGTTATTTTGTTGCTCTGTCAAGATGGAGTTCAGTGGCATTAACCCTGAATCTGTAAACAAATCTCACCCATAAAACACAACAATAAAATCAACTTCAAACTGCAGTAACTGTGTTGAAGTAAGTAATGTTTCTTTTGTCACTGGTTTGCCTTCTGAGAATTAGATATTTTTAACAGTGGTTGGCTTTATGTGACTTCCAGCTATGTGCACCTCTTATAGCTTCAGTAAATTTAAGTCATATGTAGTAGAGGCAAATGCATCAGTTTATGTGATTTTTTTTCTTTCGTCCTTTTCTCCAGTCCAGCTTCTATAGCTCAAGTTTCAGCTATTAGGCAGAAAATACTTAGAAATACCCAAATCCTTTACCTGAGAGCTGATCCTCACTGTTTTGGGATAGCAGGGATGCATCAGAGTCCCTTGGAGAGATGTGTCTTCTCCAGCAACCTGCCAGTAGAGACTCTAAACTGAAAGACACTTCTTATCCTGAAAAGGATTCCCTGGATCTATCTAGAGTTAGATAAAAAGATCTAGACAGAGTTAGAAGGAAGAACCATACAAAGTTATTTGCTTTTACAAGAGTTTATTTAGTAACTGTTCCAAGAACCTAGATGACCTATACTTTAAATAATGTTAGTACAAAGAGGTTTGCAACATGTGCTAACAGTCAGAAGCTGGACAAGATCTGGAACCCCGGGGTTATGAAGACATGATAAATAACAGGTGCTGTTGCAAAGAGCTTACAGTTTTAAAGATAATAAGTAACAGGCACGTGAGGTAAACTATTGAGTTGAGAGAGGAAAATAGGTTAACAAAAATAAATAGCATCTTTTATCCTGAACTCTAATGAATACAGATTACAGCAAGTTCCTTAGAAGTGACCTTTTCCAGGTCTGTCTCAGTGAATTCTTTATTCATATATATATATATACTTCTAAGACAGTATTACTGGCTCCAGATTCTGTGCATATACTTCTAGCTGATGTGTTTAAGATTATAAATGGAATCAGAAAAATCACAGAAAAAGAAATTTGTCTAAATTATTTTAGCTACTTTGAACACATTAAACACCCTCTGTTAAAAAAAAAGTTCTGAAGAGAAAGTATATTAAGCCAGCTTAATTACCCTTTAGATCTTGCTACAAATCACAAAATAAAAATAACAGGCTGCACTCATTCTGAGGGCATACAATAGCAAAGTCATATGTTTGACCTGCTATTGGTGTTTAGATATGCTCCAAAAGGAACAGGTTTTGTTTCTTTAAAGAAAACACAGAATTTTATGGTACACATCATACACCGCTGGGCCATGCACTGTAAGAAATTAGCTTTTCCAGCATGAGAGCTGTGAAGTAAGAAGTGATGTGGATAGGTAATATGTCTGGATAGAGCAGATGCAAAGCAGTGTGCCCATGCTCATCCTGATATTGAATAGGTGCCCTGCTCTTTTGGTACTGCCTAGAACTTTGTAACAACCAGGACACGTTCTGTCTGCAGATTAAAATGTTTTTTGAGGCTAAACTTTGAGAACATGCAGCCTGACAGATGAGCATCTTCTGGTATTGGAATCATTGAGATTAAGGTACCGCCATTTCTCTTAAGCCCAGTACAGTGTAATAATAAATTCATGTCACAAGATGGAGCTTCAAGCCAGCTGTAATGGCATCTCCACACACACAACACGTCTTGGCTTTTGTTTTCATTTTAAATGGGAGCAGCAATTTCATAGCACATTTAAAATTTATTTTAAGAAATACACAGTATCCAATTAATTAGATTAATTATGATGAAGGATTTATGGAATGAAATTATAAGAATGTATTTCCCTGAATACATTCACACTAAGGAGACATATAAAGAAAAAGCAATTTAAAAGCATTTGCGGTGAACAATGGATGGGCCAGCTTCATCATATTCCTGTTTGCTGATCCACATCTGCTGGAAAGTAGAGAGGGAAGCAAGAATAGAACCTCCGATCCAGACCGAGTACTTGCGTTCAGGAGGAGCAATGATCTGTTTAAGAAATAAAAGCATTAAATACAACTGTCTACTCTGAATAAAATACATTTTTATACAAAAATACTCAAGCAGTGATATTTGATATTAACAAAAACACTGCATCTATGTTCTGGTGCTATCCATTGCTGCAAGCAGCAAAGTTTAAAATTTATTATATAAACCTATATCCTCAAATTCCCTGCCTTCTCAGTGACCCCGATGCCTGGAGCATATATGGAGTGTACTCCTGGGCACATATGAGAAAAGGGGAGATAATTAGATAATTGCTCTGGAAACGCATAATAACAGTCCAGTTGGGCTTGAAAAAAAATCAGTAACCTCTGGAGGACTCCTCTTGGTATAGCTGATAAAATGTTTGTAAAGCAAAGAACAAAAGATTTGAAGCAGCAGAATGAAGATCAGTTTGTCAGGGTCTCTATCATTTTCAAACTTGTGAGCCAAAGACAAAAACCAGCATTTTCTCTTTCCCATGTCCATCAGGCTAGAAGGGCTGAAGAAGCTCACATACAGACCCAGAGGAAAATTTATGCTTCTGGGTTCATGATGTTCTTTGGCCACATCAGGACATTTGATGATCAACATGAACTAGGAAATGAGAGAAGGCTCTCGTCTTTCAGCACCAGAGTTACCAGTTGCTGATTATTTGCTAGATAATCCAGACATGATTCAGAATATGTTAAAAGCACTTACTCTGTAAAGTGCTGCATGTTTTATTAGATCTTTGAGGACTTAGTAAATGCCAGCTCACAGTCTACAAATGATTGCACCATACATACCTTGATCTTCATGGTGCTAGGAGCCAGAGCAGTTATTTCCTTCTGCATCCTGTCTGCAATGCCCGGGTACATTGTGGTGCCTCCAGACAACACGTTGTTGGCATAAAGATCCTTTCTGATGTCTATGTCACATTTCATGATGCTGTTGTAAGTGGTTTCATGAATGCCAGCAGACTCCATGCCTGGGGAAGGTACAGATGAGCACAGAGGAAGCAACTCCATACAGAGACTTAAAATTGTTAATTCAGAACTGACATGCTGTTTAGTGACTCTTTGGAAGACATCAGTCTCAGTGCTTTGGAAATCTGGAAGGTCATTCTGCAGTTGCCTAAGTTATTTGTTTAAGATTTCCTTGGCATACAGCCCTCCTCTCCCCCTTACACACAACAACTCTTCCTTAAAAAGAAAGTCAGGGGTGTGGAATAGTAAAGTTTCCACTAGGCTTTTGCAGGCAATCTCAATTGTCCTAAGAATTCCTTATATGGCCTTGGAATAATTTTTTTCTTTTTTTTCTTTTTTATTTTTTTCTTTTTTTTTTCAAATTAAGTCAACTCAGAGGCAGAACAGTCAAAATATGTCCTAATACCTCTAGGTATGCAACTACTTTATCACTGAGTTGAAATTCTGCCTTGGATTTCTGTGTGACCTAGTTGCAAATCTGCCTTCATGGATGTTGATTAGCATGGCATCGTCTTGGCTTTGCTCCAAAAAGGTGATGAACTGTGGATTCAGGATTCAGGAGCAGTCTTTTGGAAAAAATAAAAGTAGGTCTTGCTGCCTGCCTGCCCCTCCCACCTCTTCCTATTCCTGGCAAGCACATTCAAACATACAAAATGGTGCAGGCCCAATGCCAGAAGGCAGGAATAAACACTGTGGGTTTATTTTGGGAAAGCATTTTGGCTAATTGTTTAACATGAAGTTCTTCCCACCACATTAACTGTCCTGTTCTAAAAGACTGTTTTATAATGGGTGCTAGGACACACTCGTGTATAGGTCTGGGTGAGTTAGTAATGGAGCACAAGCAAACGGAAATAGGGATTTGGTATTTCTGTGCAGTTTACCAAAGCAGAACAGGCACTGAACCCACCAATGAAAGATGGCTGGAAGAGGGTCTCAGGGCACCGAAAGCGTTCATTTCCAATGGTGATCACCTGACCATCAGGAAGCTCATAGCTTTTTTCCAGAGAGGAGGAAGATGCAGCAGTGGCCATCTCATTTTCAAAGTCCAGGGCCACGTAACAGAGCTTTTCCTTGATGTCACGGACAATTTCACGCTCCGCTGTAAAGAAGATTCAGTCTTTAAAATTGCATTCAGGAAGGACCCAGACATGCTGACTGGTTGTTACCTTTCATCCTCCAACACCCTCCCCATATTTTAAACAAATACTGTGCTAGTCTTTCAAGGGACTTTCATGTTGGAGACTTTCTCATGCCTACTCAATTGCAGAGGCACTGATAGCCCTTCTGAGGCTGGTAGAAACACTGCACATGAACAACGCTCCTTTTCAGCCAGCAGCGTGTCCTTACCAGTGGTCACGAAGGAGTATCCGCGCTCGGTCAGGATTTTCATGAGGTAGTCTGTGAGATCCCGGCCAGCCAGATCCAGACGCATGATGGCGTGTGGCAGGGCGTAGCCTTCATAGATCGGCACGTTGTGGGTGACACCATCCCCAGAGTCAAGCACGATCCCTTTGAGAAGATAACGCATGGCTCAGTCCCATCATACCCACAGAACTATTTCAAACCATGCCATGTTTCCCTGAGGCTTACCTGTGGTACGTCCAGAGGCATAGAGGGACAGAACAGCTTGAATAGCTACATACATGGCTGGCACATTGAACGTCTCAAACATAATCTGAAATGCAAGTAAAATAATTGTCTTAACACTAGAGAGATTAGTTTAGTTGGAGCAAATTACTGAAAAATAGGTAGAATACAAGATTTTCATTTTTCTCTATGGTTCGTAAAAACAAAAAACAAAAAACAAAAATCTAAATCCAAAAATATCTGTCCTGTAAGATATCTCCCTGTATTTGGTCTATATCTTTATCCTTTTAATATGGTCACATGCACATATTAAAGATAATTTTATAATAGGCCTGGGCATAAAAATGGATTAAGAGGACATGAAGTTTGGACAGACTGAAGTGCTCCCATTCAAAGTGGATACAATTATTTTCTAAACCATAGGTAATGATATGTAAATATGAGAGGTGGTCACTATGTACTTTCCATCTTCCTTAACTGAGAGAGACAGACTGCTGGACAGCATGACTAACTGGAATTCACATCCTGTTGAACGAAACGGTTGGGTTATTCCAGAACTTTAGTGTGAGCTTGCCTGTGTCATCTTCTCGCGGTTGGCTTTGGGGTTCAGTGGTGCTTCAGTCAGCAGAGTCGGGTGCTCTTCAGGTGCAACCCGGAGCTCATTGTAGAAAGAATGATGCCAGATCTGAGGATGAGAGAAGGCAAGGGAAAGAAACACCGTCAGTCAGCAGCTCAGCATCACTTCCAGACAGGTACTGAGCTCCAGCACTCTGCTTACAGCTCTAGATATAAGCTGGTGATGTTTGTCACGCAGTTGTTCTTACTGCCTCCATAGAGCTACCAGAATAACTGTAGAAATAAAAGCACCATCCTCAGGCTTTACTACCAGCAACATATGACTTAATTTAAGGACACATAAGCTAAGGAAAATGAATATGGTACTCTTACAGTAGGAAAGACAGAACAGAATACACTTGGTTCCAGCAATGCTATTTCAATGATGACAGAAAGGGAAACAGTTCAGGAACTTCTCAGAGAACACATATAGAGTTCAATAGATAATGGGTCTCTTGACAGTTTCATCTTTTGCTTTGTACCAGCCAGCCCAAGAATTCATGAAAAGAAATGAAGATAAATTGAGGTTCAAAGTCAGCTTGTGATTATCACCTCCACACAACTTGTTCCTACAAGTTGTAAAAATCTGAGGCCAAGTGGACTGCAGTGAAAAGGTTAATACACTGATAAGAAGTAAAACAACCAGAGATTTCAGTCTGAAGGCCAAGAAGTTTTTCCTAAGCTTGTTTTCAAGCTGGTGGTGATTAGGGAACTAGTTGATATGTTTGGCCTCTAAAAGATTTTGCTTTCAAGCAAATTCTCCAATACTGAGACTCATTAAGTGCTGGGTGACTCCACACACTTACACTGTGTTGGGATATCCAGATTGTTTCAAATATCCCTATTTTCACAGAGCATTAAATGGAGATACCATTTTAGAGTCTTAGAAATTATCCATAAAGACTATGACTATAAAAATGTTTCTGGAAGCCTTTCAGTCAAATACTGGTTCTGACATGGAAGCATTGCACTGCAATATTGCTAATCTTCCAGCGTTAAAAAGTATGTGTATGAACACTGCCCTACACATCAGAATCACATACATGCTTTGCATTTTTGCAGAAACAGATACCTTTTTAAATTCCATTTTTTACTAGCAAATTGATCTATTCCTTTTCTTTCTTCCTTCCCTTCTCTCTCTCCCTGTCCCCTTCTCAGTAACTAGCAAAGGTTAGGCTGGAGTAAAAGACTCCTAATTACAATTTTGATGTACTCCTACTGATACTCAAGCTTTAGATGCACATTAACCCTGGCTGTTAACAAGCTTCTCCTTGAACCATACTAGATAGCATGACACCTTCATCTAAAATTTAGTAGATATATTGTAATATTTGGTTCAAGTGGTTCTGTTCACCAGCAGTAACATCAGCCTTTCAAAGCTGAAGTACCTTCTCCATGTCGTCCCAGTTTGTGATGATGCCGTGCTCTATGGGGTATTTCAGGGTCAGGATTCCTCTCTTGCTCTGAGCCTCGTCACCCACATAGCTGTCTTTTTGACCCATACCAACCATCACACCCTGTAAAATAATACAAATTATGTTAGACTCTCAGGGAAAAGTGTCATGAAGTAGAAAAACATTAGCTGTGAAATAAATCCAGTTGCCAGTTACACTAGTTACAACGTAGTTTACTAATACTAACAAATGGAGAATTATGTGTTGCTCTTAAATTGCCAGTATTAAAAGTTTGGTTATTAAATCTCTAGAGTTCATATTTCCACTACAGTTAAATAAACAGAAAAGTACAGTATTAAATGCATCAAGATGAAGTGGAAAAATTGAGTTGTTTTAATGTTTGTTATAATTTAGGGATGAACAGTCTCCTAAATGATAAGGAAGTGGAGTAAAAGCAGAAAGTGATATTGTGCCATCTAAGGGTCAAGGTGGAGTGATACTTTAACATTTCCCAAAGCTTAAGTTTCAACATTTTTTTTAATCCTCTATTTGAATGTCATAATACTGTCATTAGGGATGGACAATTTAAATCTACTGTGTGAACTTCTTTACAGATATTTTCATGGAACCTGTAAAAATGATTAAATTATTAAATCTAATCCTGTAGATTCCAGAAGCTGGAAACTACTCTGGATATACACCAGTCTCTATGTTCAAGTCAGAAATAATGAAAAAAAAAAATAGAATATAGTAGATCCTTTAAATGCTCCTATCAGAACTTAGTCATTACAGATTCCAAACCTTGGCATCTCTAAATCTATGTCTTAAAGACAGGCATCCCAGATTTGTGGTTTTTAATGGGATGATTCATCCTACATGACCAGGAAAGAAAGGTTCTAGAAACCTGTATTTGTTGCAGTCTTTGAGCCTTTAGCAAGGCCTCCGTGGAGAGAAAATGCA
>VXBU01011680.1:1425584-1507631 GCA_013400315.1 Bombycilla garrulus
GCAATCTAAAGCGGTACCGGGGGTCTGACTGCCACCCAGGCAGGCCACCCGGGCAAGGCGGGCAACCCCCGGTCACCGTTTTATGTATTTGTTTTCACTGTAACTATATGGCTTGGTTTTGAGCAATTAATATCATTCAGATGATGGCACTTGAATACACTTTATAAATTATGGTAAATCCCAGAGGCCTCCACTGGCCCTCCAGTCCTGCTTTCTGTACTGAAAGGCAGGTATTTCTCCAGTCCTGGAGAACTTAAAATGCATTTGCTGGATATGTAAAGTGCTACATCTTACGAAGAGCTTGCCTCTTTCAACCAGGGCCTTGGTTGACATATAAACAATTATGCAGATCTGCTAATTACCTGGATTAGTTTGTTTGACCTAGACAAGCTTCTCTAAGTCATGCTAATGATGATCTGTCTCATAAACCCTCTATATTTAAGAGCTCAGATAATAAATGTATTTTGCAAACTATTAAAATATAATGAGATGCATCAGATACTCAAATGTAAACCTTGAAGCTAAAGAAACTCAGCCCTAGACAGGTGCCCATTTCTGATACAGCTAAAGGAATAAAGTCAGAAAAGTTAAGAGGAAGCTAACTGAAAACTTCTGCCTCCTTCTTTAGTCTTCCACACATTACCTATTATCAGCTTTAAGGGCAGTCAGAACTTCCAGATGTTCCTGTGCTTGCCTTATTTGGATTTTGGGTTGGGTTTCTTTAAACAAGTTTTACTCACCAAGTTCTCTGGGTCATTCAAAATTAAGGGGCAGGGAAAAGATGGCATAGAAGGGAGTGAAAAATTTTAAAAGGATTCCTTTACAAGGCAAGAGACCTCCTTTGATTCAGGTGAGTGCGCTGTTGGACTCATTTTGCCTGGAAATACTGTGTTACACAGATCATCCCAAGCTGGACTCGCCCCAGACACAGATGGCCCTGGCTGAAGAGTTGGGGACAGGGCAGCTAAACCTTCTACAAGCCCAGTAAGGAGCAACCAAAATAGTTCATCACCTGGTGCCTGGGACGACCCACAATGGATGGGAAAACTGCTCTTGGAGCATCGTCTCCAGCGAAGCCGGCTTTGCAGAGCCCCGACCCATTGTCACAAACGAGGGCAGTGCTGTCCTCCTCCTCACACATCTTCTACAGCAGTGTCTGCTGGCCTTTCAGACAGAAAACAGCCCTGTGAAAACAGCAGGGAAGAATTAAATCAAAACCAAAAATCACACTCAGGTAGCAGAGACATCCTAGCTCTCTGAAAGCAATGAGAACCCGTAAAGAGGGGTCTGGGAATCACAAGGACTGCGGGGCCATGGGAGGGAACAGGCTTCCTTCTGAAAGCATGAGAGGTATCAACCATGTCTGCCAAAGCGCTGTGTGCACTAGAGATTATCCAGGGAATTCCAGAGGAGACTTCCAGCCCCACAACACGGGCAGAGATATCAGGGAGCAGCAAATGTTTATCTAAATTTGGTCTCAGAAATCCACAGCTCGAGGAGGGAGATAAAAGAGAACACTGGACAGACAGCTGCAAAAACAAAGATTCATTTGCACTGAATTCAGCACAACTTCTCCTGCTTTTCTATCACCCTGACAAAGTCCTAACATATGTGGATAGCTGTAAAAGGTAAGAGCACTTCAATTTCCCCTTCTAATATTGGACTTCCTAAAAACTTCCTAAAAACAAACTATGTTTAATATGCATGTAGCAGGGGTGTTTTCCTGATGCAGATATTATTCCACTGGTGAAGATGGCCAATTAAGTTTACATTTAACCTTTTAAAAAAGTAGAAATTTTCCAAATAAAAAAAGGGAAAAAAAGAAGCAAGTCTTTTGCAGTTCTCTCCTAATCATTCAGAAAAATAAACCCACTCTTAAAATAAAGCCAGAGAGAGTATGTGTTTCAAAAACAGGCTATAATGTCTGCTCTATCATAATTTCAAAGCAGCTAATAAATTACATTTGTAGAGTGACAGAACAATTTATGTTGGCTCCTTGGCTCAGTAAAAAGAAACTGTTTTCTTCCTCTGGCAACAGGAAGATAATACGGGTAATAAAAATGCTTTGAAGGCTTTGTATTAAAGTCAGTTACAGAAATAAGCACTGAATACCAGGACTCAAGAAGAACTATTTGCTCACAATTTATAGAATGGCAGGGAATCACTTGGCCCACTCCAAGCCCAGGCTTCCATGCAGAGTTCAACAAATTGCAATGTGTTAACAGCTAAGGGAGACAGCTGCCATCCACGGACCAGCTGCCTCCACATGCAGCCTCCAAAACCTTCTGCTGCAGGAAAACTGGAAGTGCAGGCAGAAATGAGAATGGGGTCAGCAAAAGCCATGGCCAATGAGCAAGGGAGGCCACAATTTGTTTAGCCTCTACAGTGGATGGAACAAGCACAGACAGTTCTCCCAAATGCATCATTTGAGTTCTACTGTCTCTCCCCAGCCAGGCAGCCACGAGACATGGCTGCAGCCCTGCTCCTGCAGGCTGCGTGGGCAGAGCTCCCAGGAGGAGACAAGGATAGGGAGATCTTAACTTTATATTCCAGATATTTTATCATAACTGTGGAAGGAAAGTAAGTTGCAATTTTTAAATTTATTAAACTCCTGGGGAGACAGGCTCTTTATATTAAAATATTTACTGAATGGAGTACAACTGTTATCTAACATGAATGAACAGACTGGTTTGGACAAACCATTTCCTAATTAGGAAATATGCTTTTCAGCCATCTGTTTTTGGAACAGCCTTTGAGGTCAGGGAGGTTGCTCAAACCAATGCAGCTAATGCAATGCCAAAAATCACTTGGGGGAGGGGAAGAAGGGGGCAGGAAAGGCTACATTTCTGAGCTTAGTGGACTCTAAATGAAAACCATATTTAGTAATAAAGCACAAAAAGTTGAAAAATCAGACAGAGGGCTCTGCTACCAAGCAATGAGTTACAGCTCAGGACTGCCATGGCAGACAGTAGCAAGATCTTAAAGCAAAAAATGTCACTGAGTACTGTGGAAAAAAAGAAGTTTTTCTCCCAAGCAGACAGTACAGTCTTTAGCCTCTTTCTTCTCCCTGTTTTACATGCAAATATAATCAATCGCCTCACCAATCTCCACAATGAATCTTAAAGAGAACTCCATCTCCACAAGTGCTGCGTGTAGCCTGTTTGTTATTAATGTTTGGTATTTCACAGAACAGTAGTTTCATATACATAGAGACAAGGATGAATACACATGCATCCTGATTTTATCCTATTACACACTGCTGATTTGCATACTTCCAGCTCTTCTTGCAGTCACATTCCATGAAACACTCTTTCACCTCACACTCAATTGAAAGCACTGAAGCAAATCTGCTAAGAAACACTACTAAATACCCCATCAGGACCTCTATCCCAAACTAGCACCCCAGTGTCACACGGGTTCATTTAAAACAGAGTACATCTGCAATTCCAGTGGTGGGATTACACAAACATTTCTTTATACAGTTGCTGAAGTGCTGGTAGAAACAGCAAAATTATTAGTGTAGAACTTTTCTTTCCCTTTCAGAATATAAAATAGTATAGATATACTCAATATAGATACTACAAGTATTTTATCAACTCAATTCTAGTAAGTTTCTTAAGCAAATTACAGCACAGCAGTACATCCTCCTGAACAGCTTCTACTTGACATTATTTAATTGAAATCCTCCAGCAACCTGTAAATCATGCCATTGGTTCCGTGCCACTTACCCTGACAGCGCTTGGCTGGGGATGGCTGCTCTAGGGTGGTACACTCTGTATCTGAAAGCTCAGAGGTTATATAGCCCCTTCAGCTGCTCTCCTCCCACTAGCCTCCCAAACAAGGAGCAGAGACAGACAGAGACAGAGCTGAAGTCTCTAACAAAACCATATAGGGACCTTAATACAAAAAACTCTAATCTGGGTGGCCACAGGCCCTGGGTCTCTTCCACTGCATTCCAGTGTAGAGCTCATGAAACAGGAGGAGACTTTCAGCTGTGTAAAATAAACACTTTAAAACTTCAGGAGAGTTGCTAAAATACAGAGAGAGAGTTTGCCCACAATAGCCATCCTCTGGCAGGAGGATCATGTGTTCAACAAGAGAGGTCCAGGACTTCGCAGTAACATCCAAGAACCAGAATGAGAAATTGGAAGAGCAGTCATTTATAACTGAGAAGGTCTTTTAAACAGAAACCTTGCTGTCATTAAAGATTTTGATTGAAAAAAAGAGTAAATATTTTTGGCCAGCTAAACAGCTGCTCAACTTTTCTGCAAGGTCTCTTTAAAAGCTTAGCATTTTGCTTGTATAATAAATATTGCCCACAGGCTTAAGGGTAGTAAAAAAAAGTACCAGCTGTTGTACAAGATTCACAGAGAAGTCTTTGAAGGTTGTGAAAATGACCAGTTAAAAGATTGTTATGATCTCCTCTGGTCTGTGATGGGTTAGAATCCATTCTGTTTCTCTGAAAGCTTATTTTCCAACTCTAGGACCCGCAGATCAAATTTGCCCTAGAGCTGCTCCACTGATGGCCACAAGTCTACACTGTCATAAACTCACATCCCAAACAGTTCATAATAAAATTGTTGAATTTTATAACCCCAGCTATCCTTTTCACTGAACGTGTTTTTAGCAAATGAAGGAAGAGTTCTCACTGTACAAGTTATTTTCAGCACAGGCCTGGATGTCTACAGCTGTAGCCAACTGTTCTCTGGACACATTAATTCTAGTGAAGCAGCCCTTTCACTGCCAACAGTGTCTTGTCATTAAGTTTGTATGACAGACGAGAAACAGCATCTCTGAACTCCAATACTAAACCTTACAAATTCAAAAGTTCTCCAAGCACACAAACCAAGAGAGGTGTGAGAATCCAAGTGAGATCCTTGCTTTGCAAGTCTTGTTACAAGAGGGAGAGGCAACATGCATTTTTATGGAGTGCTTGCTGCCTAACTGAGTAGCTTTCATGCAAGGAAACCTCCCAGAAAACCACAGTGAAAGTTCTTCTGATGTGAAAATTTAAGGAATAAGCTACTAGCAGAGATAGCAAATAGGCAGAATTATGGGTTGAACACCAAAAGGAATTTAGCTTTTAAGGAAAGGAACTTTTAAGGAATGTAACTGCCTTGGAGAGTCAGAAACAGAAGCTAACAAGTGTTGGAATATGAGCCATGCAAAAGATATTCACTATTTCACTTCCATCATCAGGACAAAAGGAGAAAAAGAAAAANAAAGAAAAAGAAAAAGAAAAAGAAAAAGAAAAAGAAACCCACTGAGGTAAGCAACCCAAAACTGAGGATCTAAACAGGCCTTTTTTTGCATATCTCTAACTGACATTCAATGGACAGCCAATATCAATTCTTTGTTTTCAAATAACACTCAACAACATAGCTGAGAAAACTTGCATACCTCATATAGAACATATGGTATTAGATCAGGGAACCTTGGTCAAGGAGAAGGGGAATTTCACACAGCAGAACCCTTCAATTCAGTGTCATATCTGATTTCAATACAAACATCAATTACCTTCTAGATCAGAAGAAACACACTCCAAAGTTTTCAGAAACATCATCCTTGAAATACCTTGAAAATACCTGGACTGGGACAAAGATTCAAAAGAGTCCAAACTTTCTGCTTTACTGAGCAGAAGTTCAAACTCCCAAAAAATCACAGTGGTGATTGCACTATGGTGAACACAGCACATGTGAGATTGCAGAGCCAAGTAAAGAACCCTTCAGTAGAGCTGGTGCATCATCCACACTGTTCCTTGACACAGCTAGAAATATATGCTACAGTTTTCTACAAGAGGCCTTTTTGGACATAAAGGAGAGAGTGGCCATGCAGATACCAGAGACCTGAGCTTTGTTAAGCTTCATCGTGATTCCTGTAACCTTACCCTGGTGCATACAATTACTGCTGGTGGCACTGGTGGCAGCAGCAGCCCCTTGGCTGCTCTGAGGAATGGTTATTTGGGTGGGTATCACACATAGCATACATCACCTTCCCCGTCATCAGCACTGAAGATTTCAGGGGGCTCATGAGAAAGATACAGCTGGCACAGAGTCTCACTCAGAACAGGCAGCTGTTGATAGGGTGATACAGAGTGAACCCCAGTTCTTTGGAAGGAGCTGCCATAAGAAGGGTGTTTGTTAGAGACAGGCACAGGCAGACTAGAAGGAAGAAGTAAGCCCAGAGGCTGACTGAGCAGTAGGGAATGGATACACAGCAACAACACAGGGACAATGCAGAGGGACAATGCTGCCCAGCCACAGCTCCAGAGCACAATGAGGCGCGGTGCTCAGCAGACAGCTTGTCTCTGCAGTGGGACATTATGAAAAACACCAGGGCAGGAAGGAAGGCAGGCAAACAGGTGAACTATACAAGGAAATTAGGTCAGTCCAGATCCAGGGACATTATAGAATAAAAGAATTTCTTTTCTTTTTAGTGACTCCATGCTGAAGTTATGAGCACACAAATATTTCTATACATAAAAGCTCATGCAAAAAAAATTTTATTAGTAGCTTATACCTTTCTTCTTAGTAACTTAGGTCATTGCCAGGGGAGCAGGGGGAGAGGGAAGAATGAACTCAGTATGAGACATGAATGAGAACCTAAAGAGAACTGCATAGTAAAAGTCTGAAAATCCAGCTTAAGTTGCTGGGAATCAAACCTCTGAACCCTCCTCTGCAGCTATGGACAAATAAGAGCTCATCTGAAATTTAGAAAAGAACAAAACATCATTTCTGAAAGTAGTTTAGATTTCCCTCTGGAGGCCACTTCCAGCACCAGCTCCTGCTGCCTATCTTTCAGTCCTTATCCCACTCACTTGTACAGAAAGTACGCAGCGCAATTTGCCTGGTGTGTTTATACCCCAAGGTTCTTGTTCTTCCTTTGTATCCATAGCCAAAATCCATGGTTTATATTTAACTCCCCCTGAGAACTTCGGTTTTCCATGCTAAACCCTTTTGCAATCTACATTGCAGGATAATGTCTGGAGTACAATCACAGAAAAAAAATAACAGGGAAAACAAGTTTTGGCTCTTCCTTCAGCATCTTTTCCCCTGACCTCTTAATAGAGATACTAGCAAAGCTCCAATGCACATTGGGAAATTTCCTATTGACTTCAAGCATCTGTCAACATATCAGTGGAAATTCTTAGCTACCTTCCTTAAGTTCTTTCTTTTCAGCAACTTGTGTGGATTGCCATATAGACCCAAAGTGTGCCTGGGACTCCACAGCACAGGGGCTGTAGAGCCACCCATACCTAGGAAACGGGCTCCAGCTGGCCTGAAGAATGCCAGCACAGAGGCCCAGCACCAGGGGGTAGATGCCATACTTTTTTGGTAAAGACGGATAGGAGCTGCAGGCTTATCCCAGTCTATAGAAGACTGTGAATAAAGTAATCCCTTTGCTTTACTTTATAAGGGAAAACAACTTCTGAGATGTGTGTGGAGACCTTCCTGCCTCCATCCAATTGGCTGCTTAGGAATGAGGCTCTGCTAAATATGTCTCTGTCTCCTTTTTATTTGGGGATTCCTTTCATCTTCGTAACATTAGCAGAATCTGTAAATGTTTTGGTTTGTCTGGCTTCAGGCCCTCTCCTCTATCTCATTGATAGGCTTTACACATCCCCACCCCCTGTTTTGAGAAAGACAGGAATAAATAAGCTTTAGGGAGCAGAAAGTCACTCTAATAACCTGATTCATTGCAGCTGTCACACAGTAAGCATCTGTAAAGTGTCAGATTAACCATAAACTGTCAGACCCATAGATTAGCTTTCTCTGTGACTGTCAGGCTCCTGTGCTGGTCTCTCTCTAACAACTAAGACGAAACTGCTCTAATCATTTTCAAATACTGCAGTTTTCAACCTTCAAAGTTTGGAAAATAGTTTTGCCCATGCTTTTCAAGAGCTAGAGGAGACAGTGATTGCCATCTGGGTCTCTTAAGTAGGCTGATGAAGAATATTAATTCACAACCTCCCTTCATCTTCTTAACAAGGTATCTTCCTCTATGGTAATGTGGTAAAATTATCCTTCATTCAAAATCAAAGGAACAGGTTCAAAGTAAAAATGATATAACGTCTCCTCCATCATCCTTTTAGATAAATAAATAGCACATAAGCACAAGTCCTGCTGGGTCAGGCTGATATCCATATAGCTCAGTATGCTGTGTCTGAGATTTCCTGATAGCAGATGCTTGGAAAGAAATGGGACGCCTGCAGTGGTAATTTTCATCCTATATCCTTTCTACTTCTTATGTACAGCAGAAGGATTTCTTGAGACAGGAGTATGTACCCATATCCTGCATAATAGATGCAGATATATTTCATATTTTTCCTCCATAGTTTTGCTAGTTTAAATACATAGTTTTGAATGCCATGCATGGGTTTTAGGTTTTACCTTCTGGTTTGTTTTTGGGTTTGGTTTTTGGTTTTTTTTTTTGGGTTTTTTTTTTTTTTTTTTTTTTTTTTTTTTTTTGTTTGGTTTTGGTTTGTTTTTTTTTTTTAAGAAATAAGCTCTACATTTTGTCTGCAAGGCATTTCCTATAGCTCACA
The DNA here is from genome assembly GCA_013400315.1 of Bombycilla garrulus. NCBI lineage: Eukaryota > Metazoa > Chordata > Aves > Passeriformes > Bombycillidae > Bombycilla > Bombycilla garrulus. Next base: position 1,434,130 of record VXBU01011680.1, read on the forward strand.
CTCCAGCAGGTGTAGTCATGCCTAATGTTATGAGGAAAACAGCAAATACATCAGGATGATAGTCGAAGGAATGCTGTCTATACCAAGAGCTGTAAATCCACAGAAATTCTGGATAAGCCCTCAGGCCACGGGCTAGGGCAGAGCTCTGGCCCACCGTGTGCAAACTATCAGCAGCACCTCAGTAGCTTGGTCACAGTTCATACTGATGTACCTGTCCAAAACTGCACTGTAGATAAGGCCTGACAATAATGTTACATTGGAACTTCTCTCAGGAGCCAGATTGCCCAGGACAATCAGAACCTCTGCAGCAATAAGCTATCCAAACTTGTCAAAATGTAACTGACATCTTCCCATCACATCACTGCGGAAAACAAGCGCTGTACTTCCAGGGAAGTCGGACCTACACAGCTTGTGTGTGGGACAGGGAGAGAGCAGCGGTCCTTCCTCCACAAAACTTCCCAGCTCCACAACCAAACATTCCAAGACTGACAGCAGCAAGGGCACAAGTTCCCCCCACATTTTTGCAAATGGATGTCCTGCTATTTTCTCACCAACAGCAAGATTTCAAGGAGAGCTTGCACATTGTAAGAAATCAGATGGTTCCCATGAAAGAAACTTGCTGGAAGTGAGTTTCATGGAGCTATTCCTTACAGATTAAACCTGTGGGCTCTGAATGCTTGGTTATATGACAGCTCGATTCCTGCATGAGTCAAGATGCCTGGCTCTCCAGCAAGCCATAAGGAAAAGGACCTCTACACGGTAATTTCTTTCATTAGCAAATTTAATGATTTGCTGTAGTGGCAGAGTTTCACTTTTTGGCTCTCGATAACAGCAAACTGTGGAGTCACTCTCACCACAAATGCCACCAGGCTGGTACTTGCCTTTCCCAAAGGCCCAACCCTGGTCTCCATTCCTTTCTCCTGGCACTGGGAGGTTAAGTGTCAATGCAGGGCAGGGCAAGGAGATGTGGCCACGCTACAACTTCCTTCCTTGTCTTCTGTATGAGTCATTCAGCACAACCTACAAACAGCTGAGAGCACAGCTGAACCTTTTTTTTTTAACCTACACAAGAACCACTAAATAACAGTTGTTATATGGCAATAAACCAAAGAATGTACAAAATATACAAGGGGTAAATCTACCACCTTTGTGACTAAAGTGAACACATCCTTTTGAAATACCTTTGGATAAAAAGGAAATTTACTTTTGGAATTGTCATGCCATTACATTAAAGTGTATGCTGTTATATGGAAAAGTAAAAAATAATGTGGTAAATGCAAACAAATTTATTACATGTGCATTTTCTGTATCAGAAAAAAGAAGTCAGAAGTCAACTCGAAAGTTTGTAGAAACCGTTTGGGGCTTTTTTGATTTTAACTCACTGCAAGAGGATGTTAAAAGAGCCGTCAGTAAAGTGGAGCATGGACTTTGCAGCAGGCATGAATAGCCCACTTCCACACAGGTGTTACAAATAGGCCAAAGTGCCTCCAGAAAAATCAACACTTATTTTCATTAGCCCTTAACAATGCTTGAGGTGTTTTCCCCAGGAAGAAAGGCAGTTTAACAAAAATTTAAAGCATTTAATGACAAGGAGTAGCTAATTACAAACAGGTCAGAAGAACACACCACTTAAGTCAACCCATCACAGCTGCCAATACAGACTTCAAATAATAATTTAAAAAAATGAGACAATATAATAAACATTGAGAATAAGGCTATATGAAAATGACTACTTGTAAATTTTTTTGAGGAATATGATTACCATAGTTGTAAAAGACCTGTAAACTCATTTACATTCTAAAACATTGTAAAAGCCCAATGACTGCAGATTCAACATATACAGAGTAGCATGAGAACTGCCTCTGAAGCTGTAGCCTTACAGCACAACAGTGCAGGGAAATCACTGCTGAGTGGGTGGAATTCTGCGGGACCCACCACTGGCTATACACCTTAATGCCTTTATCAGTGATCTGAGCAGTAACATAAGTTAGAGAGAAAGGCCACGGATAAAATGTGTGTGAGCGTGTATATATTTTTATAACTTGCTACAACCTACATTACAGATCTAAGATAAAACAGAGTCCTCCTCAACAGAATCCTGTTTATAATAGGAATCCCTGAGGAGGTCCTTTGCATGTGTGAAGGAATCCTTCTTCCTGTGCAGGATTCCTACCCCATGCCCCCGTGGCACTTCTGCTGAATGTCATTTTGGTTGACGAAAACACACCCAGAAACATGGTGCCTACCTCACTGCGGATTGCAGAAAGGACAGGACTTCACTGGTGCTCTCCTGTGCCCCATGTGCACTGTCAGCCTGCTCTGTCACACCTCCCTGAACTCATCCTGGCTGCTGCTTGGCCCTGGAATATCCTCCTGTTGCTACGTGGGGTGCCCCAGGAGACAGACAGCTGATGATGTTTGGTCATTTAGCACACAGCTGGGTCTCATGCTCAAGCATATTCAGTTTATAAACTGCTCCCAAAACAATGCTAAAGCTTCACAAGAAAACTGAAGCAGGCAGCTTTTTGGTCCCTGCTTTGCAGATGCATCTTAGTTACATACGGTTGTTTCTTCTTCCTCTTTCTTACAGGCAGCTAGAAGAACTATAGAAAAGTACAGATAATATGCTATTTTTGTTCAATAATTTGGCTGGTTTTCTGAAAGTGCAAAAGTATTTTCCAATCAAACTTAGGGCTTTCTTTTAACTCTTCCACTAAATGTGTTTTACATGCCCAGCTTTAACTGCTTGCTCATACTGCCTTTCAGGCCAAAGAACAAAATTTTGTTCCTTTCCTTTTATGACTGTAAGGAAGACTTAGATACATAATTCTGAAACAAACATAACCATACTCCTGAAATGTGGAAAAACTCAGAATTTTCTAAAGCTTTTCCTCATTTCAGTCCATTTCAGGACCAATTATTGTACCACTGGTCTCAAGGGGAATGAAAACTGTCAGGACTCAGGTCTAACCTGCCAGTGGTAGATTTCTGCAAACTCAACTGCTTTTTGATCCATTTCTGGTCTTCTTGCAAGCCAGTAACATCACTAAAAACAGACAAGATCTCAGAATTATAGTTTCTACCATGTTGTCAGTCCTGTAGGTATTTCTGAGTTTCCTTTTCTTTCAGTTCTTTGCTAGCAGCTTGTTGAAGGCATAGTAACTCCCTTCACTGCTGCAAAACACTGTTGTACAAGGATCCTGAAAATGCCTGGATTGTTTCCACATCAGGATACCAGAACTATGTACAACTCTTCCAGCTTCCTAATTAGAGCGTGTTACTTACTGCATTGTATTTAGCTGTCTCTGGGAATTCATTTACAAGGTCAAATGCCCAGACCTCTTCAATATAATATAAATCATTTCCCTGCACGTTGATTACTCTGCATTACACAGCATGAACACATTGTTTAATGCAAGGAGAAAATTATGCAATTAGCAGATCTTCAGCACAAACACATCCCCCTTTCTGAATCACATTTAAAAAGAAGTGTTGCTACAGCATTTTATTGCATTAGAAACTGAACACCACTCACACTGCAAATGGCCAGGCCTTCTCAGGAAAAGGAGCTGGAAGGAACAGGCAAACAACACTTGGGAAAAAGGGCTAACATCTGTGTTCTTTTGCTCTGCATACAATACAAGGTACTGTTTCCATGCGGGCTAAACCTTCCCTATCACCTTGCTTTTAATAACTTATAGTTATCCTTTTGTAACTTGTTTTTGTCAGATCCTCTTTTTCAGGTGGGTTCCCTGAAAAGAAAACCTGGGGTTTGTACCAGGTCACTCAGCAATAGTGGGGCAGTGGCTGCGAGGGCAAAGAATAAGCTCCATTTACCAATAGCCTTTCACTGCACCAAGCTGTGACACTCCAGGCTCTGCCATGTGCCCAGTGCAGGGGAGAGCACGCTGCCCCTTCAGGGGGCTGATGGAGAAGGGGTTGGTGGCCAGCCCTGCCTCCCAGAGAGAGGGAGGTCCCCAGATATTGACATAACATATCTTTACATATGCTTTATGCATAGGTAGTGAAATCTTGGCTCCAGTTGAGGCAACATATTTTCCTATACTTACAGCAAAGGCATGTGAGTTCTTCTTCATTTCTCATATGAAACTGAGGACCTGCTCTCCTCTCAGCTGGCTGCCTCCAGGCAGGGAGGTTTCTGAGCATCCCCAAGCTGGAAGAAACACATGGGAAACCTGTGGCTTTAAGAGACATGGCCCACCACTACTGTGCTGCCCATCCCAGGGAACCAGAAATGCATGCTTTGCTGTCCATCCCTCTGCAGTCCCTCATCCAGTTTCCCATTCCTGCATCTGAGCTGGCTGACAGCAGGAGAGGCAGCTACTGTGCAGTGTGGAAAGGGTGCCTCTTTCAAAATACTGGCTTCCGAGAAGTATTTGAGAAATTATTCAGCTGAAAAATAATACTGATGTCTTATCTGGGAATTTAACAGACTGCTTCAGACAACTAACATCACTGCATTCCTTCCTGTTATGACCACCCTTAGAGATGCACAGCTATCTAAGCACGTCTTTTAACTGCTGATCAGAGCCACCGACAGAAAACGATCCACCAATTTTGACAGAAATATAAACCAGTCTGTACTACATACTCAATTCATTTGCTACAGTTCATAAAACCTTACTATGCAGTGGGCTGTGCAGCTGAATAGAGAAGATATGACTCACTCCAGTAGCTTCAGCAGCTACCCAGGCCTCTCTTCTGTTTGTGCAAATGTATGGTAGAAGTGGGGGAGTAGGTGAAGGTACGGAACAGTGATAACTCCCTGACCTCCAAATTTCATTCCTACCACAGCAGCCTCTCTCTACCCGGATTTAGCTGTTGAACATCTACCTGAAGCACAAGTCCTGCTTACAAGCACATAGCTGTGCCCAGGAGACAAACATTCAGAGTAAGATCACTGCATCCTCTTCTGGCTCTGAAGAACGTTTGATGTCATGGCAGATGCCAAACTGCATCTGAGATGTTAGTGGGAGGGATGAGACTTTTCACATCAATGTTGTGTCTTCCCCACCCCCAAAGAATTTCAAAGGTTAAGTGATATCAAAAGAAACCAAAGCAAGAGCATTTCGGAGTCTCAGCCACAAGGCACTGCTTTTATCTAAGCCCGCTAGTCTCACTTGTCAGATGATACCCCAGAAAGAGAAGCATGACAGAGCAAAGCAAAACAGTGGAACTGAATCCCAAAGATGTAATAGTTCTTATAATATTGGAAACTACAGCATGCTAAGACTCTTTAAAACGTTTCCTTTAGCTTCTCCTCCTCACTACCATGTTTAATGAAAATTGTCTTCTTTAAAATGATAATGAAAACTTATTTGAAGGGTGGCTCTTTGAGCATCCCTTACTCAACATGGGAAATGAAGCCAACTAGTGCACCTGCTAAGGCCATCTTCAGATTAAAGGTCAAAAGCAGAACTAAAGATCTTCTTTTATTCACATTTACCTTTTAACTCCAGGCGTTTATCTATAGATCTTTCCTCTTTCATTCTTAGCATGAGGATTCAGCCTTGGATTTATCTCACAAATGCAAGAAATCCAAAAATTAAATCAGCAGTGCTTTGTCCAGGCAGTACCTGAAGGGAAAATGTTTGAACACTTCCACACATCTAGCATCCCTAGTACATTATCTCAAAAGCTTTTAGGGTTGATCTGTTACACATTTGACAGTTGGCATTTGCTGTACACCCAGCTTTGAAAGAATAATCTTAGTAACAGCATCTTCAAAAAACAGCTAAGACCAATTTGCTTGAAAAAAAGAGAAAATACCACTAGCCAGTGAAGCAAAGCTGCCTGCTGCAAAATCTGAATGGATACAGAGCTCTGCAAAACAATTAAAACAGATGCATTTACAATCTATCAAGTCACAAAGTCAAATTTTATGTCAGCCCATGTAATATGCAAAACATTTGCTAAATAATGCAGCACTTAGAATCTCAGCACTCCCTTGTACAGTGCACACACACAGGACTGGGACAGGATGGTCCCATGTCTAAAATAAAGTCAATAATCAACCCTAAGGCAGAAACACATCTACATTTATGGTAAGGTTATGGTGATTGGCTCTAGGAACCACCAGGCACCCAGCCAATTTGCTTTTCCAGTCTAAGGAAATGCTCAGTTTGTTTGAAAAATGTTGGCTTTTTTTTTTTCTCTGCTGTGAAGAATGCATTGACGTCATCAAACTGGGTCTGTTGAACAAAAGCATGGATCCAGGGTTGTGTCAGGAAGTTGAATTATGAGAAAAAGAACACAGGTCTGTTCCAATTTTCTTTTAGAGCGAGAGGGTCTATGCCCAGTTCTCCTTTATCACCTTCTCCTGAAGAGCACTGCTAGACGACACAAGTGACTTGCTATGAGTTTCGGTTTCCACTGTTTTGTTCTAGGCTGTTTTTTGTTTCCATTCTGTTTTCTTGCTAGTGAGGGTTTTTTTCAGATAAACAGCAGCATCTATGGCCCCACAGGCAGGTATATCAGATCACTATTACTTCTAAAAGAAATACACCACATGCCCGAACATCCTGATCTGTGATTTGATGCAGCACCAGACAGCACCCTTATGAAAAACCCCACAGGGTCTTCATAAACCTCTCTGGTCACACCCTACTTTCCCTCTTCTGTGCTGTTGTATCAGCTCCTCCACACACAGAACAGGGTGTTAGGGCCACAGCTGCTACCACATCATCCAACAAAGAACCTTTCACTACACCACAAACCCGGGTGATTGTAAGTAGTACACAGTGGTTTATGAAAAAAAGGGAGAAGGGCAATGTTCAGTTGTCAGAATCTGGCCATACCACACTGCAACAAACAGCCAATAGTTACAGTGGTTACAGATCTTCTCTGGTCTATGAGGCCTTAATGCAAAGGATGGAGCAAGGTCACTGTTCTAATGTTTCACAGAAGATCTAGAAAAGAATACGACCATCATAAAACTATACTGAGTAAAAGCTCATTATTGAAAGACTGATGCTACTCTGATCATTTCCCAATAGTGTTAGCTGATGCTTGTGACAAGAGTCACATCACTGAAGAGGTTTGAATCAAAGATGAAGGAGATGCAATTGAGCTGCATGAGTAATGGATCACCCCCTCCGGTACTTGAACAAAAATCTCAAAGATAGGTGGGTTGTTCTTGAACATATATGAGGGAGGGGAGAGACAAAACAGGAAGGGCAAAAAAACCCAAAAGACAGAAACTGAAACAAACCAAAAAACAAACCAACAATGACCTTCTAATGTGTATTTTAGGTCAAAGGAGAATTTAACTTTGATGAAACTACTTTGGTTAAGTTATAGTACATGATTAATCTAATTGCCCAATCTTAGTACAAAAGAACTGCTAAAGATTACCAATATGCCAAAAACAAACCTTTACCAAATATTTAAAAAAAAATAAAAATAATACTCTCTAATAATTTAAGAGAGAAAAATGTAGTAGAAAGCAAGTCAGATGTTATCCTTCCTCCCCCCTTATTTTCCTTCTGGAATATAAATATGGATTCAATACTCTGAGGTGAACCCAATACAATGCACAGGGCTCTGGGCTTTCAATTACGTTTTATTGCACCTTGACAAATTTTTCTTCACCTGGAGAGACTAGCTAAATTAACCTTCTCAAAAACTTAGTAATCCATAATGTCATAATACACCAACAGAGTCAGCTTCTTTAGGTGCAAGCAGCTTTGTGGAGAGCGAAGAAAAGGTTTGATGTCAGTTAAGGCATGAATAATGATTCCAACTCAGAAAGACTAAATGCAAGAATACTGTGACCATGTGTGTCCAAAATTATTCAATTATTCCTTGGGTGGTTTTGCACAGAACAGAATTTCCTGTGACCAGTGTACATGTGTAGATACAGGACAACAATTGCAAGGAGAAAAAAGAAATGAAACAGACACACACACACACACAAATCAAATCATCACAGAAAAAAAAAAAAAGTCAAAAATTTCACATTCATTCCAGAACCTTACATTTTTAAACGCGGAATTGCAAAGGAGCTAAAAAGTGTTTGTTAAGTGTTCCTCGAGTTGCATCCGGCCCCAGTGTGATCCCTGTTCCCACATTAGGCAAGGCACAAGGCCATCTGCTGGCAGAGACATACTGCAGAGCCTGTACTGCCTAGCAGGCCGCTGCTGACACTTGAATTAAGATTGAGATGAAGGGTGAGTAAAGAAAAGAGTCAACGCTGCCACTTTTACCAGCCAAAAAGAAGCTGCTGAAACCAAGGAACAGAGCAAAAATGAAAACATTGGCCTTATAGTCCTCACTGATACCAACTCAGAATAGTCAAACAACAAAAAGTCCTCCAAACACATTTCTCTTTCTTCATTATATACATAGAAACCCCACACAGCTACAGTTATTAACTACAAAAGGTATGATCTCAAGCCACATGCAGACACGGTTGTTTTGACATGAATCTGGTGGCTTCTCAAACATCTCTCAAAGCTCCCTACGCAAGACAAAAATACTCCACTGCAAAGCAGCTACATGAACACAGTCATCACACCCGGGGGGGCAGGGAGGAGTGCAAACCACGTGCACCAAATAGGCTCGAGTGACATCAGCGGAAGATATCGGATAAATAGTGCAAGAGGCACACCGAGGTGTCACTGAACCCTGGGGCAATGCCTGCTGAGGGCCCAGTCACATAAGGTTTTAATTTTAGGACAAAACACCTTCCCCTCGAGTGCTGGATTCAGAAACATTTCTACCAAGCTTTCTGCTGAAGCAACAATCCAGATCCGGACAACATTGCCTGCAGTCCCTACTCCACCCCTACCCGCACGCAAATTTCCGCTAAAATTAGCAGTGTCACAGACACGCTGATTTGGGTTTGCCCAGTAGGAACTCAAGTCGTGTAACCCAGGCACTGCACCCAAGAGAGATGCCTCTCACTCATTATATTCCATACTACCACTGGGAAGGCAAAAAGTTGATTGTTCAAGGGTACTCCAAAGGCAGCGTCTCTACAAATGTGTCAGCAGTACCTTTGGTTTATCCGGAAGTGGTTTAAAAGCCTGAAGTATTTAAAACAGCAGCTATTTTTTGTTGATGTTATATACTGCAGCTAAGAGCCATACCAGCAGAAAAGCTGAAGGGTTTTTGAAAATCTGAGTCATAAACCACTGAAAAATTATGTTTAAAATGAAAGTGCCAGCTTGATTGCAACCATGGTCTTCCCAAGGCGATGGAATCATGTCAAAACCTGAAAGATCAAAACACATATCGGTAACTAACGCCATCACGTCATTTCTAACTCTGCAAAGGAGGCCAGACTACCAGCACTTCAAACCACTGAAAGTTTGCAGGGAAAACACAAGTGACTGGAAATAGCTAGAAGATACAAGTCATAGGCTTGAGCAATCCTTTCAATAAGACAGCAAAGGGCAGTACTGCCTGCTGCAGTGAGTTTAGCCTGTCCTGAGTGCCTGCTCCATTCTACTACCAACACGGGACTGCCTGTCCCAAGCCTATCCTTGGCAGTACTACAAAAGCAGAGTTTGTGCCCTCGGTGAGGAGGCAATTGCTCCGCCCAGCACCTGAAGCACAGCAGTCGAATGCCTCATTCCCAGCACTAAGGCTGTTGGCTTGGTGACCTCGGGGCCGCCCCTGGCATCCACGAGCTGCCGAGTGGGCGTCCCCGACCAAGCGCCCGCGGTCCCCGTGCCCTCGCTCCCTGTCCCCGCAGGGCGCTGAGCACGGGGCTGTCCCGCCGGTGTCTGCGGCTCGCCTGGCGGCCGGAGCCCCTGCCCGGGGCCGGATCACCGCGCCCGGGCTCTCGCGGGGCACCGGCAGCTCTGGCCGGCGCCGCCCCGCCCCATCCCCGCCGTGCCGCTCCGTGCCGTGCCGGGGGCGGGCCGGGCTGTGTTTGCCAACATGGGAGGAGCCGGCCAGGCAGGGCTCGGCTCCGGCTGGCCCGCAGGGACGGGCCACTTCCCGCCGGAAGGTGCCGGGCAGCGGCGGGCAGCGGCGGCATGGCCCGGGGGCTCCTTCCCCTGCTCCTCGTAAGTGTCTGCCCTAGCGGGACAGCGGGCGGGAGGCAGGGCAGCCCCGGCCGGGGCAGAGGGACCGGGAAGGGAGGAGGAGTGCGGTGCCACCGGCCGTGACAGACTTGTTACCGGCATTTCAGTCAATTCGTTAGGCGATGTTTTAAGTGGAAAAAACTCACCTTCAAGTTCAGGCACTTCTAAAGGGCGCTAAGTGAAGTGCGTGTTGTGTGAAAGCGGACGGAAGAAGGATGGATGCAGGTGGCTGTCAGATCGTGAGCTGTAGGTGGGGGACCCAGAGACAGCTGGCGCTGGCCTCGGTCCGCAGCCACCCATAGCGGCCAGAGACGCGGGCGAGGCCCGTGGAGAGTCCCGCTGTGCCAGCACGGGGAGGTGCGGGACCTGCCCGGGCTAAAACCGGGATCGCTGGGAGCCGACCTGCACTGCACCTCCACGCATCCCTAACAGCGAGCTGGGGAAGCAACATAAAAGAAGTACCTGTAAGGGAGGAGTTTGAACCACTATGACAGTGACCCAGGAGAAGCTAGAGAAATAATCCAAACCTGGAGTCAGTGCGCAGCATTTACTGGAAGCAACAGGGCAGGCCTTCCGTTTGTCTGAATCACACTCTTTGAGTCCCTGCAGCTTCTGAGAGCTTCGGTCTCATGTCTCACTCTTATCAGTAAAGATACCTTCACAAAGATCCATTTTGAGCAGCTGCCGTCAACTGGAAGAGTCAGGAAGTGTGTCAGTGGCCAGCACAGGTATCTCCGCTGGTACAGGTGCATAGTCGTGCAATAATAGAAATGGTCTATGAATTTAGAAATGGTCTATGAGTTCTCCGTGTAGAAAAAGCTACAAAACTACGTCCCACTGAGAGACACACTTGTCTCAGTTTAGAGACAAATTTTAGGAGAAAAGCTCTGGAATGAACATTTCCTCTAAAGAGAAGGGTTCCAAACTCTAATTCTTCCAGTAAAGAAAGCCCTTTTTGCCAATGAGAGAAATTAATACTAGGGGGTGAAAGAGGAAAAAAAAACAAACATCAACCCTCTTTATAATAAAGCAGGATACCCACAAGGCATGGGAAAGAAAAAAAAAAAAAATAATTGAGGTTTATGTCGTGCGCCCCTCACCTGGCTCCACGGCCAGGAGGTGAGGATGGTGCTGCTCCCTTTGTGTCAGGGAAGGGAAGAAAAAAATCCAAGCAGCGGTTCAGGCAAAAGGTAGATAGGAACCTGTTGAGTTTCTAGCATTGGCCTGCTCCTCACAGCAGGCGAAGCTGGTAGGCTTTAGTGTCCTTTCTCTTGCCAGCCCTGGTCTTTCCCACCACCCCCGTAGGCTCCCTGGACTGCAAACCAAAACAATTAAAGTGGTAAAAAAAAACCCAAAAAGAAACAACTGAAGGATCTCTGCTGAACTCCAGGGAAAAAGGTGAGGAAAGATTAAAAAAAAGTTTCTTGCCTAAGCAAGCAAGAATACAAATCTAATAAAGGCAGGGAGCTAACAATCCGTGTCGCAGCCCGAAGCACGCCAGAGATGAATGAACCGAGCCCGCAACCGCGTTCCCAGGCTCCGGCTCCGCCTCTGCTTCATCTCCAACCATTCCTGGGCGTACAGCTGGCGATTAGGGAACAAAGTGCCATCATAAAATCACCTCAAGGCAACACTCTAAAGGAACAGGCCAGAGAGTGAACTGTTATTTAAATATTTTGTAATTATGATTTGACTACAGAGCAGGCAGTTTTCTGGAAGTTCAGAAGACATACCTTTGAAAACAAGGCTCCTACACTACTGCATTGACCTTTCTTCCTCATATCATGGAAAACTAATACACACATTTACATGTACACGCAAAACAGCCATGAAATGATGGGATGACCCAAGACTCAAACAAAAAGTCTAAGGGCCCCAGTTCTGGAAACATGTCTGTGCATGCTTCCACAGTAACCACCTTTATCTTTGCAGTAACTCACTGAACAAATTCATAAGAAAACCATTTTGTGTTACTAAAGGAAAAGGGGGAGAGTTGCTAGATTTCTATCTGTCAAGCTCTAATTCATGCTTAGCCTCAACAAAGTGAGGTGAGAGCTGTTAATATCACTCCCAGCTCTCCAAATAGTGTAGTGTTTACTAGGTGCTCAGTAGTGCAGTACTTCTAAAAAGCAAAACCCAACAAAATTACCAGTCCTACAATACCCAGCCCCAGCATGTTTTTGCAATTTGCATGTGAGTCAGCTGAGATTTGAAAGGGTAGTGGGTTGAATTTGGACAGAGAGTGTTTTAAGGTGCTGGACACTCTGAGGCTATTTGCTCTCACAGGCACTAAACAGACACATTTCCCCTGGTATTTAAGAAGGTCAGGGTGCTTCCAGTTGTGGGGAAATACCAACTCCCATTGTTGGGCTTTAAAAAATGGAACTGGATGCTTTTTGTTCTTTTTATAAGAGTTTAGAATGTGAAATACTATTTTTAGAGGTTATTTTTGTGCTAACTATGAGATTCAGGCTTGGTGGGAGAAAAAAAAAGGAGTTGGAGCAAAAATAATACTGGAGGTCTTAGAAGCAGAAATTTCTTGTCACAGTGAAAGAATTGGAGTACAGAATCCTTTTAAGATTACTCTTAGAAAAGGCCATCCTCACAGAGTTATTACAAGGGAAATTAATTACATAGAAAAGCATATTAAAATGGAGCTAATTCTAGCAACCCAACTTCCACAAGGCAAAAAAAAAGCAAGAAAAATCCCCTTTCCTCCTTTTTTAACTCTTAGAAAGCCCCTGATAAGCTCATGCACCTTGTCTATGTAACAAATGTGGGAAAAAAAGGCCATGTTCTGTGGCCATCAGTCTTCTCATTCATCAGCATTTATAGATTAGAAATGGAAGAAGTGGCTTGCTAAAAATGAAATGTATTATCTTTATAATAAAATATATTATAAAGATAATAAAATGTGTTATAAAAATAACAGGAGAAAACAGAGACTTTTTTTTCCTCAGGGCTTACATTGTAAAGTTTTAAAAAGTCCTGTATGCAAATTACATATTCACGCACTTCCAAAGCTGAGATTTCATACCTATAAACTGCGTCATGCAGAAGCTTTTCTGTTGAAATAGATTGACATGTTATGAAGAATACTTTGATAGAAGAAGAACTGGAGGCCTGAGAATCCAAAAATGGCACAAGTATTCAAAGAAAATAAAGTTCTTGTCACTGTGCCTTGGAAATGCAGATGAAAACAGGTTTAACAAAGTGTCCTTAGCAAATACCTGTTGGCATAAGCATTTTGGAGGACTCTGTTGGAATGAAGGAGAGGGAGAAGGTAGAAAACTCTTTTCATTTTCTGTGCAATGCATATGCAGAGAAACCAGAAAATTTGGGCTCACGTGATCATTTTTATGGGTTCTGCTGAGGGTGGATGTCCTCAACTGATAGATCTTATTGCCATTGCCTGCTTAGTCCAATCTAAGTCTTCAGTTTAGATATAGAAGCTAATTTTTTTTAGGTTGAAAAAGTTAAAAGAGAGCCTCTGTGAGTCATTCTAGGCTGAAAACGTAAAACCACTGCTTGAGTGTATGCGTCATAAAAAAGCACCTATCATCCCTGCCCTTATAAAAGCCCCTAAACTGCTTCCTTTCCAATATTCATGTTTACTGCTCTGTGACAACAGAAAAAGCAACTAAGGTGTGCACAGGAAGCTAAATGACTATTGACTCTTTTCTGGTTTTTGTTTTGTTTTTTTTTCCTATAAGACACACCAAAATTTGTAAATAGAAAATGGATTGCTTTTAAGAGGGTGCAAATCCAGGTGGTGAAAAAAAAGTTTAAAAACATTAGGGTGTTGCTTTGAAAAAAAGTCTTCACAGTTTTATCATTATTCCTTCTACAGGAAGATACTGTAAGACATCCCTGCAAGCAGAACCAATGTAGTTGTTTGGTGCTGCTTAAGTGTCAAATTCTGAGAAGTGACCCCACTTCTTGTAAGTCTACCGGGAAGTTCATCTCTGAGCAGGAGCAGAGGGCATCCACCTAAAAATGTTTTGTTTCTGTAGCCCCTCATGCCAGTTCATCTGTATAAAAGCATAAACAAGAGGCCGAGAGCTTTGTTCATGTGAGGGAACACATATCTCTGCACACACGATGTTTGCATTTGGTAAAATCAGCAGAGTTTTACTGATATTAGTAATTTAGAAAATTTTTTTCCTTCTTTGATTGTATCCTATTTTCTGCATGTTTCTTCATACTGTTTTAGGAAAAATCAAACCAGACTGGTTGTACATCCCTGACTATATCTTAGTAATTCTTTTTTAATTGGACTTTCTAATCCAGTGTTTAGTGAGACAGTTCTCCTAGGCAAAAGGAAAATAAATCACATTAATTTGACACATCTATTTGAAAACTTCTGTGGAAACTTTAATTTTTAACATCATTACACTGGGTTTCAGATGAGTGCCCTGAAAGCTTTGTCAGCAAAGGAAGAGAGAGCACTAAACAAGGGAAGTGATTGGCTGAGCATCCACACCCAGAGTTCCTCCAGTGCTAATTATGCTCTTTCAGCTACTGGAGCTTCACCTCCAGGTGCAAAGAAAGGCCTCCTTAATTTCAGTCCAGTAACTAATATTATATACATTTCAAACAGGTAGATGCTAAGGAAATAAATTTCTTTTCACCTTCTCACTTGTAAATAGACTAGAGGATCAAAAGAAGTGGCTACCTGTAGAAGGCAATGGTCTTATTGGTTATACCAGTTAGTTAGCAAGAGATAAGACTTCCTTCACTTGAGAGCCCAGTTTGATATCCAAAATGATTTTTCAGTAATTTAGCATAAAGAGTTTTCTGCATCTAACTGAAATTATGGTCAGCATCTGTAGTTCCGTTATATGGACATCTCATATTTAGTGCATGCAAAGTAAATATAGAATTCCTCAGAAAATGTTGCTTAGAAGAAGCCAAACTATACCAGATCAGGCCTTATCAGTCTTCTTCCTTCTTTCAAAATAATAAAAAATATGGTTTGATCTCTGGACCACAGTGTTTTATTATTATCATGAAAATAGGCAGGGCAGGGACCACTAGTAAAGCTCTACTGCCTAATGACAGAAATAAATAAACAAAAAAACCCCAAGCACTATGCAATTTAACTTGACAGGGCAAAAAAAGAAATCAAAGAAATGCATGTGTTATAAATTAATTTGAAAGGAGAGTGTCTGTAGTGGTAGGGTTCATGGCTTTAATATGGGCCCTCATTGACCATTAAATCTAAAGTAATGAACACTTCTAATAAGGGAGTTCAATATGTTTAGTTATAGAGTAACACTATTAATGTGACTTTGCTGGTACTAAAGCACACCTACTGTCCTAAACAGTTTTAGTTGGGTTTTTTTGGGCTTTTTTTTTTTTTCTTTTTTTTTTTTTCTTTTTTTTTTTTGGTTGAATTTTCTGTTCTCTCCTAGGTGGCTGTCTTAATTATTGAAACACAATGCAAAAATTATACTGAAGCTCTAATAACATCCAATAGGAGGATCATTTCCAGGAGAGAAGTTAACTGCAATGAGGATGAATACAATTTAGATGCTCAGTGTTGCAGGAAGTGTAAAAGTGGTGAGTATGATTGTAAGACTGTGTTGAGAAGTCATTAACAGGGGACACCACAGCATGCACAATTCTTTGTGCAGAGATACTGAAGTGGCATGAGGTGGTTTCCTGCATGCAGTGCTTCAGTCCAACTCTATCTTTTTTGTTACTAAACATAAGCCACTTCAAAGATATTTCTTGAGCTCAGTGCACCAACAACTTCTCACTACAGAGAGTAGTTCTCTCATAACATACTTGTTACAAAAGAATTAACATACACATATTTGAAAGAGGTTGAAAAAGTGAAAACACATGCTTTTGCCTACAAGATTCCATACATTCATGGGTCTTCCAATTTTTTTATGTACAGTTTTGTTTGATGTGTTCTCCTTCAGTATTAAATTGGAGGAAGAGTGGGGATAATCAAATTGTATGTATGCTACATTCCTGAAGTGCATCTACACGTGCACAAGGAATATACATTCCATATTTGTCATCAAAAAGTATTAGGGATTAAAAATGAAAGTCTGATGTTAGTCTTAGAGCTGGTGGCTTCTCTCTAAATTGTTGGTTTTCTGTCTCTACAGGTTTTGTTAAAAATGTCCCCTGCCCAACAGATATTATCAAACACTGTGCTCCATGTGAGAAAGGAAAGGAATTCATTGATCACCCCAATGACTTGGACAAGTGTTTCAGATGCAAACCGTGCGACAGCAATTTTGGTATGTCTATAGAAACAGCAACTGTAGCAATGACTCTTCATTCATACAGGATTTCACTGAAAAGTCTCCACAATACCTTAATCGTCGTTAGCATGTAGATTCAAAATTTTTAGTAGTTGAACATAAATGAATTTGTGAGAAAGCAATGAGTTTATCCTTCAGTTCCCTTTCATCAAAGTAGGAAGAAAAATAGTTGGTCCATTATTTCTCCTTATATCTGCCTTTGCTTACCCAAAGTCCTTGCAAAGCAGACACTGTACAAACTGGTTAGAGTCAAGGAAGGCAAGTTGTCCCTCTTCTTCAGCCTCTGTTTAAAAGAGGGGTGTAAGAAGTAATGATGGTTTCTTTTGTAGTCTTTCACGTAATTGATAATATTTAAAATGGATTGTTGTCATTTGAAACACTCAAGATGCTGTGTGGGATACATGTGTAGGTCTATAAGGCAAGCCCTCTGGGGACAGACCAGTGGCCCACCTACCCCAGTATTCTGCATTCAGCAGTGGAGGCAAGAGGTATTGTTTAGAGGTACCACAAACAAACCTGTCTGCTTTCTGTGATCTGTTCCCAGCATCCACAGCTGAGGTAAAGGACATTAAAAGATCTATCCCCACCTTGTCATTTCAGTGTGTATTTATGGGCCCTTTGTTCATGAACCTGCTGGGTGAAAGCAGAAATTCACTACCTGTTGCATAAATACTCATCACATATATTTTTTTTAATCCATTAAAAGTATCTCCTACCAGTTCCACCAGGTGTGGAACACCTACAGGTGTCCTGTAGATCTGCTCTGCTTGGATTTAGGGAGGGATAGTTCTTCGTTCCTCATACCTAAAATCAAGTATAGTGAATGGAGAGTTCTCAACTCTAGTATGGTTGTACTCAAATCGCCTGTTGGAATGTCAGTCTCTAGTGCTCTCCCCTTCCTTTAGGACCTCCAAATGGATAGAAAGCTTTCCTTTCATTTGCTGCTATAATAAGCATTTTTGCATGGGTGATGAAATTGGTAAGAGCGAAACAACTCAGTATTTTATATAGTGTCACAATTATTCAAATTGAAGGGAGGAAAAGGGCAGTGGGATGGGTAGTCAAAATATTCCACAGATAATAATGTAGTTGAAGAGATGTCAGCAGACTGGCAATAGGCAAGAGGAAAATTACCACTGAAGTTCCATGTGAAGCATTCTTGACCATGCATGTTCGCTATTTCTGTGAGTTACTTCAACACTGGTTTCACAGCTGAGCCACATCAAATTTTGAAACATAAAGTAGTTTCAAATTACAGAAAGGCACTGAATGTAGTAACTCAAAAATTTGTTCTTTTTTCTACATGCCTATGAAAATAGCTTTCATAGTAGGTAGATACAGTAATTTTTAATGCAGAAGTATTTTTTTCATAGATGGAGATAGCATCATCATATAAACCAAGGACAGGAGAAAATAAACCTTTTTTTTTTTTTCTTAAGAAGAATACTTAACATGGATATGTTAGCCCAAAAAAAAAGAGAGTGGAATTCCTCATCATTGGAGGTTTTCAAGAAAAGGTAAAACTTGTTGTCTGTCAGGGAGTGCAGAGAACCCATTTCCATTATCAAGTGAGGAGATCGGCTGTGTGTTCTTCTCAGTTTCCTTCTGGCTTTGCACTTCTGAATGGGAAAAGCAAGTTGGGATTTAGCTGTGCTGAAGGAGTCCTCTTCTGGCGAGAGCTGTATTGTGTGTTGAGTTTTCTGAGCTCTCCTCCAGCAGAGGTCTCCCTTACAGCGCCACATTCCCACCGCTCCGGCAGCCCAGCTCTTTAGAGAAGCTCTGTGTGTGTATTACAAAGTTAAGCCTCGCCAGTGCCAGCAGAGGTGGAGCTAGCAGCAAGTCTGAGGACAAGACTTTACGGGCAGAAGCCTGCTTTTTCAAGCTAATAAACTTTAAGAAATCTGGTTTTAGGTTTGGAAGTTGTAAAGAACTGTACCCCAGAGGAGAACACGCAATGTGCCTGTGCAAAGAACTATTTTTGCAGTTCTGAAGGCTGTGACCATTGCATGCAATGTACCATGTAAGTTTATGCCTTCATCACTACATATGAAATTGTTAATATGTAATCACATTTTTTTCCAGCTGTTTCAAGATAGAAGCTATGGTAATATATAACCTCAGGGAAAGCATACTAATTTTCCTTTGCACCTGAGCTGCCTGAGTTGATTCAACTCAATTTGCAGCCATGAAGGCTTTCGAAAGTCATGCAGAATAATTTTTATATCCACTGAATCTGTATCTGCTTTTCAAAAAGTGTAATCAAGTATTTGAGCTTTCCTGTTGTCTTTGTGTGACCTACTGTTACACTGAAAAGTAATTTCATATATTTTCCCACTGCCACAAATTTCCATGCCATTTTTATACCTATTAAATTCCAAACCCCAAGATCGGGGGCTTGGGATATGAAACCAGCATATTTATCAGCAAAATATGAAATATGAAATATTTTTCTGATAAGATATCTTAGAATATTTTTATTTGGTCTCTCAACAGCTTAAGAGACAAAAAAAAAAAATCCCCTAATAATTTTTGTTCATATTTTCTGCAGATGTGAAAGTGGTGTAATTGAAAAACAGTGTACTTCAGTTTCGGACACTGTATGCGGAACAAAAGGTACCATTTTAAAATATAGCAAGGTCCACCACGTGCTGTATTTTGAGAAGCAATTGCAATTGTCCTGTTCTACATACTGGCCATAGTGACTCCTGACAGCTCAGGGCATTTGTCCTACTGAGCCCTGTACTGACCTGCAGAGCACGATTTTCCCTTGATCACTGTGCAGGTGTAGGAGTTGTTACTCCTGTTTAGGGGCAACTCAGTAGCTATGTCTTTAACATATCTGGCTTTTGTTGTCAGGTAAAAATGTAATTTTAAAATCTGACACAGTCTTGTCTAAAATTTGGTGTGCTGCTGTATTGCATTTCTTGAGATAACTTTCATGCAAATGTTCCAATGTTCCAACAGAACCAATAGTGCTGTGGTTGGTCATTGCTGTGGTAGCACTGCTAATGATAGTTGGAGCAATAGCTGGAGCAATATACTGGCGTAAGTGATTCCCTACTTATTCCTATTGTACTCTGAATGAGACATTCAGATGCTTATTCAAATACAATTTTACATTCTTGGAGTCCAAGTCCTGCCCTGGATTTCAAAAATGTTTTTTTTTTTTTGTTTCAGGCAAGAGAAAACAGAAGCGTGTTAAAATCAATGGGCCTTCCAACCCAAATAACGAAGTTCAGAAATCAGAGCCTAATGTAAGTATTGTTGTTTTGCTCATAAAAAAATCTCAGCTTTATGCAAAGAACTTTTTTCCATTTAAATTACACTGGGTCTCCCCAAACACTTGTGTGCATCTCTTTTATGATATGAATGAAGTAAATTTCACCACAAGGATTCTTTTGGGAGAAGTAAGAGAAACCCTGTATTATTTTTTCAGGATTGTTGGAATGCTTCCTAAGTCACATGACTATGATCAAAACTTCATAAATCATCCAGCCCCCCACTAGCCCAGGATATTCCTGTCCCCATGCATAATTTTAGGCAATACCGATTGTGAGGCAATTCCCCAAACTTAACCAAATTAAAAGAAGTCTGTCTGTCTGGTCTGACCCTCCCACTCATAAAACAGGATGAATGGAGAAAACAAAAAGAAAATTAAAGAAGTATCATGAAATGTATTTATCATATTATATATCCACTTGTTTCTACTTATTTCTGTCATGCTTTTTTTTTTTTTTCAGGAGAATGTGCCTCTCATAAACATAGGTAAGATCTATTAATTTCCAAAATAGCAAGTAATTTCTCAAAATTCAGTAAAAAGAAAAACCAAAGATACAGATACAGAAGTCCTAAGCTAAAAAAAAAAAAAAAGGGTATTTTTGTGTAGACTTTGCCACTGTCCAGACCTGTCATTCCAGCACAAAAGTGAACACTTACTAAGGAAGTGGCAGTACATAAAATGCTCATCAAGGCACTTAGTGTCATCAGGGAAGTCTTGCCTCAGGAGGGATTTCTGTTGTATAGGGAGCAATTGCTCATTGTCTACAAGTGAATTTCAGTTCTGCACGTGGTACAGACACTAGGAAACAGCAAACTGTTTCTATAACCATGGATGATTATGATAAGGGAGCATTCCCACAGTGGGATTGATGATTCAGGAGCAAATCTACAGGAATGATACACAACAGGAGAAAACTATAAGCTCCAAGACTGTACCACAACAGAAGACCTGTCCTGTTCTAGGACCTCTCCCAACCCTACTTGGGGTTCAGTGATAGAGAAGGACAGAATAGGTTACAGAGGGAACTGATGCTCTGGTTTAGGTGGTAGAAAGCAATATGGATGCAAGCCTAAATCTTTGAAATACATAGCATTTGGCAGGAACATGTAAAAACAGACCTGCCATGTATTGTAAAAAATCCCATGTAAGCCATACTGAGTCACAGACACCTGAAATTTAATCTGGTTGGGATAGGAGAAGTATCAAATCTGAGTGCAGGTGATAAATCCCAGTAAGGTGCAAATGCCACGTGCATTCATTTTCTTTCACGCTCCTAGATGCTGACCTGAGCACTCACATTCCTGACATTGTGGCAGAGATGACACTCACAGAAGTCAAGAAATTTGTTCGTCACCAGCGTGTATCAGAAACTGCCATAGACCAAAGCATTCAGAATTATCCTGGTGATACATATGAACAGAAGATTAAGCTGTTTCAAGTCTGGTATCAAAGTCATGGGATGAAGGGAGCCTATGGAACTCTAATAAACAGCCTGAAAGAGTTAAAAATATGTGCTGCAGCTGATAAAATTGAGGAAAAACTGAAGGCATCTATTTCCAGCACTCAGAAAGGGGGACACTGTTATGGTCCTGACACGGAGCAAAGCAAAACTTGCACTCAAGAGGGCAGAAACTCTTACAATGAGAGCGCTGAGCTAAGTAAAGCCTATACTGGCAGTTTGGAAGAGACCTAGCACAAAGTAATTTGAAAATTATTTCTGAACAATGAGAGTGCTGAGCTAAGCAAAGCCTATACTGGCAGTTTGGAAGAGACCTAGCACAAAGTAATTTGAAAATTATTTCTGAAAGAGTATTTTTCTAATACAAATAACAAAGCTTAAAAATAGCGTTTTCATTGGGTTCCAATTTCATTGAGTTCTGACTGAACTCAAGTAAGGTATTATAAGCCAAAGGAATAATTAAAAATTTTGTAGCAATATGTTTCCTTTAAAAAATTTTTGCCTTTTTTGGTTGTTAAGGGTTGGAAGAAGTTTTATGACTTGTTTACTAAAAGGTGCAATATAAGCTATGCAATTCATTTCCAGAGGAAAAAGTTATCATTATTTGAAGAAAAGGCATGGTTTAAAAATGCATGGTCCTGCATTATTTAATCAATGTAAGGTTTTGCTTACATTAAAAATGCAGTATACTCCTTTTTATTTTTTTGAAGAGAAAACTCTGGTGCTACGAGTCTACAAAGTGTACCAGGAAAAGTACTTGGGGAAAAAAAAGGTTACCTGTCTTACACTTGATTAATTTGACATATAGGTGTTGCTGTGTAGATTCTACTCTGCTGCAAATACAATTTCTATCTTTCATAAAAGCACTTCTGTGTGTATATGGGGTTTTATATGTGTGTGCAAGTTTTCTATACAAAAAGCTTCTAGTTCTAGGTAAAAATTACTACCTGTTGTTCTCAGCAATGTTTTTAAGCCTCTTCTAATGTTTAAACCCTTCAAAGAAATAGGAGCTGAAGTGTTAGCCGAACAACAGAACCATCATTTCTGGAAGGCAATCTTCAGAGTGTGTGAAGCTTTTCTAATGCAGAAACTGATACAATAAAAGCATCTTTTTCATTAAAAAATCTACATCATACATGACTTCTGTCTTTCATATCATGCAGTATATAGACAGATAGTATATAGTTTAGGTTTGCTTTTACTCAGGTTAGCAAATCAGAGTAAGGGAGATCATTCTCATGAAAAAACACCTTACCTTTCTTCCATCACAAAGTGCAGAGGACTCAGCTCCTAAATTCAAAGGACCAGTATAGTGCTGGCAGCTTTGCTGTGAGGCCTTTCCCTCCCACACACCCATTTGTGCAAATCTCACAAAGTCTTTCAACAGAACGGGAGACTTCAATAGAAAGGTTTGATTTTTCCAGATTACACAGTAAGAAAGATGATTTTGTTTGGCTCTGTCATCAGTACCCTAGAGAAAATCTCCAGCCAGTATCAGGACTCAGCCAAAACAAGAAGAGACCTACCTGGGCTCGCTCTCTCCTGCCCACCAGTGTGTGGGTGTGTGGGGTAGGGTCCCATGGCTGACACCTGACCACAGGACCTAGAAAGGGCAGGGTAGGACTGCCAGAGGGTGCCAGAGACTGGCAGTCAACCCCTGCCAATGCTGCTCCCCAGCCATGTGGAGTTCCTCCAAAATGCCATATAGCTGGAAGCGAGGTACCTGGGAAGGCAGTACGTGGCCTTTGGAAACAGCTAAAAATCTGTGTATGGCATCAAGCAGGAGCCTGAAAGGAAAGGCAGGACATAGCTTTGAACTCATTACATGTTTCACAGACTTGACCTGTTAAATGTCTCAATAACACAGAGCATGTTTTGCCCAGCCCCAGTTTATGTTGTGCAGCTCTTAAGCACCATCCATGCTCAGTACTCAGAAAAACCTTCCACCCCACTTTGGAGCCTCTAATCTAGCTGCATTTTCTAAGTGTCTAATCCACTACTATATTGCCAAAATCCCCACACTGTGCTGCTTCTCAAAGGAAAACCTTCAGGCTGCTGCAGTTAGATGGTTTAATAGCCACGGGCCAAATTGTGCACCCATGCACTGATTAACACCTGGCATTGTGTAAATGGCCTGTGTCTGCGCTATCTGTGCACAGCTCTGACACACTGTGACAATGTGTTCTTCCTTGTCCTGTTTTGGCCAGGATCCACATATATAAGAGCATAATATACCTGCCTTCCAGAAGAGCAGCACAGCGGTGGTGTTGGCTGTTCCATCTTTTATAGGATGCACTTGTGTAGAAGCGCAGCCAAGACAGGAAGGAAGGAGAGCTCCATGCTCTCACAAGCCCTGGTGGATAGGCTGCTCCCCATACCATGTCCCATCCAGGAAGGCATGAACGGAGCTTAAAGCTGCTTGACTTCAGCTCTTTCTTCCCTTGGCTTCTGGCTTTGTATCCAAGTGAAGCATCTGACCAGCAGAAATGAAGATACTCCACCTCTCAGGGTTTCAGTGGAGCAGGGAACTGACCAGTCTGAACTACACTGACCTTAAAATGCAGCCACCAAACCTCACAAATTTCTGACAGTGAAATAAAATGATAATTTTTTCTTTCATCACTCTGGAATTCCCCAACCTCGGTACAAAAAGGATGGTTTAAAAAAAGTCCCTGAGAAATGAGTCACATTTTCTTTAGGAGAGGTCTGCAAGGCTCAACTCAGACTGACATTAACTCTGGTTAGCATACATCATAATTTTTTGTTCTTTATTGGAATGCTGTGCATCAAATAGGAGGATTGATTATACTGTACAGTTAGTTTTCCAAAGGAGTCTGTATGTGTCTACATTGCAGTCAGCAGTGCAGAGTAGATCTGGATCAAGTTTAGAGTAGCTGGACTAAGGAATGAAAGTGATTTAGTTCTGCTGACCTGCAGTAGCACATACAGATTTCCATTGCCTCTTGCTTCTGACATAATTTTCAAACTAGGTTGGATAAGAAAAAAGAAACCGAAGGCCAGACTCCCCTGATTTTTGGAAACACGGCATCAGAAAAAGTGAAAACTGAAACAGAAACTTGCCCGGAGAATGACTTATCACATTTTGAAAAGCAGATTAGAAAAGAAAAGTTCTCTCTTCAGAAAGCCAAAACTTTGCGAAACAATACCAATTGTTATGCACATAGTACACACAAAACAATTATTATTTTAAAATAACTACAATAGAAGAACAGGAGCATAGCATTAAAAGGCCAGAGGGATGATCTTACTTAAGTTCTCTGCAAACTGAAAGTGACCACGTGTGAGATGTTTGTTCAGAAATTCCAAGAGCTGTTTTGCTGTACACAACCACACCAGCTGCTCATCCATGCTGCAAAATACAGTTTTTTTAGTACCAATTGCAGTTACAGCTGCTCTGCAAGCAAACCAAACACCTGAAGATGACAGAAACAAAATCAACATTACATCATTGTACCAGAAGAACACAGGAATGGTTAAAGACAGCTCCAGTATACAGGACTGCTGCAATATGAAATAAATTATTTTCAAAGTTATTCTGCAGGCTGCCAGTTCTTGAAAAGCTGTGGCTGAGAATGAAGTGCTCAGTACAAAGAGTCTGAAATGTTGTCTGCATGACAAGCATATTAAAGTGTGAGAGAGCTCAGGCTTATTTCCTGTATGAAGGAGAGAAAAGGAAAACAACATCAACAAATTTGTGAGAAGAATAAAAGAATATTTGGAAAAGCCCTGGAGACAGACAGTTTTCCTGTTTTGAAGGAAGATACAACCTCAAAACTCACATTCCCTTCTTGCTGTTTGTCAATACTTTGATTCTGGACATCAAAGGGAAGCTTGCATTCCTGCTATCCCACTGCTAGCAAGAGCAAAAATACCCACCATGTGTATCTAGCCTCTAGCACAGAGCTGTGGTTGAGAATTATGAGGGATGTGGGAACAATCACAAAACAACATACAGTCAGTATTTTCTGAAGAGCTTTTCAGTGGTTTTAGTTGAAATTCCCTTCCAAAGCTAAATTTTTAAAGCCTTCAGGGTGCTAGAGAGCCCTTTTCCATCACTTTACACAATGGCCTCTGACTCCCCTAGTATACTAGCAACTGTGATAAAGTGCAATTTATTTTCAACCTAGTGGCAAATCAGCAAAAAATGTGTGTGACCAAAGGGATGTTGGAAAAATAGGTCCTGAACAAATACAGGAGAGGAGTAAGTGTGAAAAGCGATGGCAGGAGGAAACCAAAGGCACAGACAGACCTTGGAGAGACAGCACTGAGCATCCCAGGGACATGTGGAACATGGAGATCACTGACCCTGCCTCCCACGCATCTTCCCACAGCGATATCCATACAAGTGGCTGTCTGTAGGAGAGGATAGATCTACCTGCATGTGTGTCTGTGGGATATGAACAAGAAACTGATGAAACAGAAGTACCCAGTTTCATTTCCTGCATATTTATCCTGCAGTCAGTGATGGGATTAATACATTCTCCAGATTATCAAAATCTGAAGATTTATGCTTCTTGGTCTTTTCCTTAAAAGACCTTAAAACTACATGAAGATCCCTCTCCTGACTTATCTGTGGGATCGCTGAAGCTGCAGGGAAGGTTTTATGATGCTCCTCAAGTTGCTGTGAAGCACAGTGAGGCCCCTGGCATGCCACTCTCTGTCCCTTTTGGGGCTGGCTGTGCCCTGGCACCTGGTTCTGCTGGGTGGGACCATGGCGGTCACTGCAGCTCATGGGGAGGATAGCCATGATCTGGGCTGTCTCAAAGCGTCTTGAGGTTCAAGGTCTGGCTCTAAGATACGAAGACAACACCTATTCCTGTACTTGGAGGGAATGGAGGGACAACTAACTTCATACCAGAGAGTGTCCCCTCATTTATCCAAGAATGAATAGTAATCACTAAATAACTCCGTGTTTTTAAACTTCTCAATCACATCTCTTCAGACTTGAATTCCTTTAAACTTGTTTAAACAGCCACGCTGGGCGGTGGGGGTTGTTTTTGGGGCTGGGGTGGCGGGCAGACGCTGCCCGGCGTTGGCGGAGCACACGGGCGCTGCCGGCTGTCCTTGCCTGTCCCCGCGGGCAGATGGCAGCCTGTGTCCGCGCTGTCCCCGCGTGTCCCCGGGCGCGCCCTGCGCTGGCTTAGCGGGGACAAGGCGCCTGCGAGCGCTGCCTCCCCGGCTCCTCCCCGGCTCCCTCTGAGCCCTCCGGCTGGCAGCATCTCGGGGATGAATTGCTCCCACCGGGAAAGGAGCTCGCACACGAAGCGAGCCGCAGATGGGCTTGACGAGGGCACGAAGCCTCTCTGCCTGGGCTGAGCCTGTCATTGTACTGAGCCTGTGCCAGCTCTGGCTTTGCATGGGATCCCTCAAATCGTGTTCTGCAAGCCTTAAAATGACACCTACAATGTGACAAAAACTCTGTGTGACCGCCTTTGTGACGCTCCCCAGGTTTGAGGATGAGCAAAGCCTGACTCCCTTCAAGCAGCCCTGGGATTAGGCGGCTCGAGGAAGTCCCACACTGCAACACGGCAGATCACTTGGCATTGCTAGTTTTAAATTTAATACCACATGGAAAAACAGTGTCATAACAACACATCCAGGCTGCAAACTGAGCTCTCTGAAATCTGCAATTGGCACTATGACTGAAGTACGTGCTGCAGTACCTGTGCCAACATGAATGTGCATTGCCTTAATAAATATTCACTAATAAATTAAATCAGTAGAGACTTAGACATTCACTTTGATTCTAACTTACACAACTGCCAAAACACAATCAAAGGTAGGTGTTAGCAATGCCTGTGAAAGCCTAGGGAAGACAGGATGGCTGTTCTAAAGTTTGGCCTTCTGAAGGGTAATCTCTGTGTTACCATAATCAAGTGAAAAAGCAACTGGTGAAGCTGAGGGAGGAGTGGGTGGTGACAGTCTAGAGGTTTTTTGGAGGAATTGGCTTATGAATGATACCCTTAATTACTGCAATATGCTATTGTAAACAGTCTTGTCTTCTTGCTTTTCCAGGCTCATAAGTTAGCCTATCATTTTAAATAACTATACATTAAATGCAGTCTTGACTTCTGTTCTAGCTACAGAAATGTTGGGAATAACCACCTCATGAAGTTTGTTGCCATGATTTTTTTTTAATCTTTCAAAATCTATGGCTGTTGCATACATCAGAAGAACTGGAACAACTACGAATGCTTGAAAATATATAATCCTATACCAGGAGACATCAGACAGAGGTTGCAAAGTACTCCGTGTCCTGTCCTTTTTTTTTCTTAGGTCTATTTATGTATCTTTGAGAAACAGCAAATTATCAAGGAGCTGTACAAGGTACACAGCTCCTTTACTGAGATGTCTTTCCTAAGAAAGCACCTTCTCGTAGGAGCTTAATTCAGATCTCCCTGCAGCACTCAAAGGCCTCTCTCTGACATCAGACACTCTGGTATAAGGAACCCATAGAGTGGAGAGCAGCCCATAAAAATGCCATAAGGAAAGCAATGAGCAACATTACTCAGTGGCACCCAAATCATTATAATGGGTTACACGGACAGGTACTCACAGGCAGCCTTTAGGAGCCAGGACAAGCAGCCTGATGAACAGTTACATTAGCAAGTGCTTCCAAGGACTCCTGGGCTGTGACCCCACTGCAAGCTCCCTGGGGCCAGTGACTGCAGCTCAGCTCTGTTCCATTTATCATGTGACCCAGGGAACGGACACTGTAGGGAACAGCAACACATCTGGGGAACTCGTGGGGTTACATGTCCTCTTACCATTGCTTGCCTTTACAAGTGTAAGGCTATTAACTTGCTGCCAATGCAACGTTTTAAGGTCTCTTTTAATTTGTAAGTGAGAACAGATGAGTAAACTAATGAGCTGGAATATGGGAACTAGACACAAGATAAAATATCTGTTCTGCATAAGTCAACAGTCTTTCAGAGACTAGCTTCATCCTCTCTCATCCAAAGACATTCCTACACAATCGCAATAAAAATGCATAGATCTTCCAGGAACTGCTGTTTTCAACATCCCCTAACTCATCCAGATATAAACCTACCACCAACAGAACATCCAAAAACATTTCTCAGAAATAACTACTTTTTTTCTCTCAGCTGTGGATGTATTTCAAATAAAGATAGTCATATATGGTTCTTCCAAATGTAACTAATTCAAATTAAATCAATACATTATGTTTGGACATCAACCAGGTGCAGAAAATTTTAGCAAAGCAAGTGTTAGAAGCTGTAAGGAGTTCAAAATAGGGCTTAAAGTACAGTCCTGCTCTACTTGGTTTCAAATTAGCTCTTAGGATTGAAGAGACTAACTATTATCACTAGAAAGCAAGCAGATTTTTTTCTTTTCTAGGCAACATTCCACTTGAGGATCTAATCAGTCACCAGCTTACACTCACTACTTAACAAATCTAGACAGACTTACAATAAACCTTAATACAGATAGCAGACTTTTAAAATCTAGAACTACTAGTACAGCACTCTTGGAACTAAAGGCATTACTTAAAATGCAATGATGCCTACCTTTTTGGTGTCTTGACACACTATCAAACACAGAAATGTAAGTTCTTCTTCCTCCTTCCCCTTGAACCTCACATTAATTGGTGCTGGAGATATCAACACTGACACAAGTTGTAGCAGCACTTCGCTGGAATAACTTTCTCTGCTCTGGAGCAGAAAATTGCACGCAAGTCCCCCACCTTCCAGAGCATAAGTCTGGGCTATTTGAGGACATCTTTCCTCATCACTCTTGTTGAGCCTGTTCTGCTATGTGTACTGAAATATTCATTGCTGCATACATTTGAGATGGATTTTCTCTGTTCCAGGGTATCCTAAATGATTAGGTTAGTCACTTTAGCTAACATGTCACAGGAAAGGCAGCCAAGGAATTGTCATTTGTAAACCAAACAAATGCTCAGGGGTTCAGCACTGAGAACTCACTTGTTGACACTGGCATCTACTGAGACATTAGGTGCCTAAGGTTTTTCTGTGGAACTATTTTGAGTTAGATTGCAGGAGTTAGCAAGAATAAAAAATGTGCTGTGAAGACAATATTACACTGCAAAGTTTCTTACTTGGTCACACTACAGTGCCCTTTGGGATTTTTCTTTTGTATTGTTCTTTTTTCCTAATAAGGTGTCTGGGACTTTCTTCTTTGAGAACACAGTTCTGTTTATAATATCAAACAGGAAATTAAGTCTTCCAGCTAAGGTGAAACCCAGGAATTTTTCCTGTTGAACAATGGACTCCAGAGGGAGCTCCTATTTAGATAAGAAAGGGCTGGAAATTCCAGCTACCTTAAAATAGATAAACAAAAGTCCTTCTGCTCCAAAAGCTACTGTTACTTTCTGAGACTGAAGGCCATTTATACCAGTCCTTTGCCTTGCCTGTCCTTTGCCCTGAAGAAGGGTTAACTAAATGTTTTTGTCCTATCTCAGAGATGGAGACTCCAAAACTCCCCATATTGTTATTTCATAACCTCTACTCTTCAAAACTATGTCTTAATATAAAAATGAATTCTTAGTGTATTTCCAACCCTGCCATTCTCACAACAACATGGAGAAGAGATGGTTTCCACCCTCTTAACAGCAGCCTTTTTGCATATTTGAACGTCATTGTCATGATTTTTGGCTCCCCTATTTTTTTTCTTTCAACTTTAGGTTACACAGCACCAGTTTGTCCAGCGTTTCTTTGAGGGGCATGTCTTGTACTGCAATGACAAGCACACAAAAATGAAAGGAACATTGTTTTTCTCCTTTTTTTGCATGATGACATTAGCAGGATTAAGCAGGCTAATTTGGTCACCCTTTTATTTCCCTATAGTTGCCTATCTCTGAAACTTACTGATTAGTCTCCAATGCTAGAGGGTACTTTTAGATGTATACATTCCTGTGTACTTTGCAATCCACAATTCAACAAACAGGGACTTCTGATTTTCCATCACATGGCAGTAGGTATACTTAGGGATATACAATGTTTAATTCAGGGTTCTTTTCAAAAATCTTAAGCTCAATTATTTCAATCTAATTCTGCTAAATCTCCTGTATTCATTGCAATCTCAGCAAAAGAAGCAGAAATTATGCAGTTAGTGTTTTAGTGTCACAAATACTTGGTAAAACTATAACATCTGAAATTAATTTCCTTGACTCATAACCAGGCATGCTTTGCAAGTGTGAAGGTATTTTACACAGGACCAAGTTTGCTGTCACAACCAGTCCTTGGCTTAGTCTGGTCTTTTTTCACATATCCTCTGGGAGAAGTCCCATGGAGTTGGGCTCTGTACAAAAATATTGGATATTACTATGCTTTGGATTTCATTTCCAGGGAAAATGTTGTATTCATCAGGATGAAGTCTGTATTCACCTAGTTTAGAGAAATAATCTAAAAGAACTCTGCGTATTTCTTTCCTTTATTCTGCTGTCATGTTAGGGGTCTGCTGACGAATTCTCTCTTTTATGCCTCCTTCTTATTGTAAGAAGGCCACAAAAATGCAGTTTGTTTCTTTAAATGGATGATTTTCTGTTACCGTGTCAGGCCTTAGATACATTTCTTAACTTTGTATGGAATCATTAAATCACTGGAAATGTTAGGAGTTATCAGATCAAAATTACAAGAAAAATACTTTAACATTTTATGCTAACCAGGGACATTTAACCTCTGCCCTTTGCTGTCACAGCTTTTCTCCTTTACCCATGTTCTCACTATTTAGTAACAAGATACAGCCAGACCAGTACCAGGAATTGTGACCAGTCAAAAATTAGCTCTTTCCTGGAATTAGTCTTTAAAATTTAATTTCAACATAACTCTTATGCTCTTTGTGACTGCAACTCTTTCTGAATCACTGTAATGGCCTTCTGAATCATTATAATTAATTAACTCCTTCCCCACTGCTGGGACATTGCAGGCAGTCAAGGTGCTGACTTCTGAGACATGACTCTTGCTGTGCCCTACCTGGGCTGCTGTCCCCACAGGCAGCCAGCGCACCGTGCTCCACCACACACCATTGCTCTGCAGCAACAGCATAACAAGGAGAGTTGTGGAAAGTAACAGTGAAGGAGGCAGAAGAACAAATGAAGTTAATAAAAATATCTTTAGATTCAAAATTTAAGTTTTCTCTTGAATACCAGTAGTATGGGTCAACCTCCTAGGAAACAACATCTTCCCTAAATACACAAAATCAGGTACTCAACCAGAGAAGGTTTTAGGATGTGTGTAGATAAAAACTGCACCAAGAACACTGCTCAGTGCCAGAGGAAACTCTTTTTAAAATACCTCATTGCTAAAGTAAGATCTGAAATTAAATGAAATAATTGCATATCAGTAATAATAAATGCATTAAACCAAGCAGGCCAAATAGGTACTTCTGTCCCTAATTCAAAGGCATAACTTTATACAGAAATATATTATGGGTTATGAGAACAGATGCAATAATCTAGATGAACAAAATACTGAGAGACAGGCATCATGTGCCCTAAATCTCACATATCCATCTGTCCTGCAAGCTATTCATTACTGGTGGGATTCCTTTCACCCCAGATGTTGTCAGCACCTTTAGTGTATATATCACACAACTAAGATCCTACAGATGTAATTGTTTTGTTCACTGTATCCACCACTACCCTGAAGAAGGCTTTTTGTCAGATCACAATGGTGAACCAGTTTATTACCAGTATAACTTTGCATTCCAGATAATTTTTGGTGCTCAAGCCTAGGCAGACATTTAAGTATCCCTTTGGATTTACATCCCTAGAGATATTCCATGACTTACCAGCTTGGAGGGAAGCTCTGTAACCCAAGCTGTGCACTGGCTCCTTTGGCACCTTTCCCTACACAAGCAGTCACACTTGGTGCATTCTGATGAAGTGAGAAGGAAAAGAAAAAAGAAATATGGACAATGTTTAACAGAAAGACCACTTGAATGCAAATAAAGTAAACAGCATGTGCCACAGCAACAGACAAATGTTGGGAAGAACACAGAGCTAGAGGGCTGCCAGCGGTCACTCAGCTGAAACAGCTCCAGGATCTGGGACATCAGTCACAATGTTTACCATAAGCCAAAACACAGCCCGGCTCAGCAAACCAGCAAAGCACCAAACAGTATCTAAAAGTATCTTAAAAGTATCTTAAAAGTATCTAAAAAGTTATTCTGAGGCCTCTCAGGTTCCTTGCAGTTTGGGATATGCAGCATCTGACAGAAGTTCATCTTGTCAGTCTCTCCGCGCTCCCGCTAACCTGCCAAAGCCCTGCATTTGTAGCAGCATTTGAATATCCATGTTAAAATACACAGAACACTACTTACAAATGCACTGCAATTGAAGACATATAGATATGTAGTATTTTGTCCTTTACATTTGGATATGTCAGATAACAAAAAGCTAGTGGCACCTCCAGAATGAAAGCAGCAAGGACCACGGTGCATCACAGATGCCAGCACCTCCCCTGGTACCACAACACCACCCTAATGCCTTCCTGCCTCCCCCAGGGCAGAGCAGCACTGCTGACAGCCAGGCAGACAGACAGCAGGTTTCTCTGTGGGTATGCAAAATTGCATTATCACAGGGCAGATATGGGAGAGGCTGTAGGGAGACAGCCCAAATAAATAGGAAGAACTGTAAATACATGGCAGGAACCCAACCAGCAATCACAGCTGACTGGGATGCACACAGGAACCTAAGATGAAGCAGGAACAGACCTGGCAAGAAGCCAAGCTGAGAAGACAGGAGAGTGTATGGGAAGAAAACCATAGGTAAGTTGATAAATTATTTCTATTAAAAAGAATTAACTGTAAATAAAAGGAGGAAGATAAGGGATGCTACCAAAGCAAAAAAACAACAGGTTATTAGACATTTTTCTGCCTTGGTCTGCCCAATGTCAATCTAAGGTGTTTCCCATGCCATTGCTGCAGGTAGCACACCTAAACACAGCTGATTTTGGTTATGTAGCTACAGTGAAAGAAGCAGCTCCCCTATTGACTATTGGCACTAATCAAGACTAGGCCTATTAGAAGAATCCCTTGGAAATTAATAGATTGAATTTTCCTTACATTTAGATGGCTGAAATAACTCATTAATTTCCATAGAATTATTTTTTAACTTCTACCATTTTATGTTTTACTGCACTTGCAACAGGATGATGTCTCCTTACCACAGGACTCAGACCAGACCTTCCAGACAGCTGATCTGGAAGACTGTCTGTCATATTGTGCAATGGCTGCAGAAACTTTCAGTTCCATCCATGTGTGGAAAGAATCAAAATAGAGAACTGAAGAGTTGGGTTTTGAGACATGCAGCAAAAAGGCCAGACCAAGGGCTGTGATGTGTTGCATTATGGTACATCACAGTAAAAGGAATTACTTTTACCTAATATGCAAGAAGAAAAGAAAAGGAGCTACATTATGTATAAGTTTGATATTTAATGAGATGTTGCTCCAAAATAATTCTGGGACCTAAATTTAAATTGAAGGGTGTACTTGGCTTTTGTTTTTACTAACTGGATAAATGTCAATATTCAGTTTTGCCATTTTCAAGTTTTAAAAAGTGAAATAACAAAAATATTTTACTTATTTTCAGAAAGCTAGATTGTTTCAACAGCTGCAGCCATACCACTGCAAATGCAAGACAAAACTTTTGCATGACAAATAATATGACAATGGCTTCACATAGGCTCCATCTGCAAAAATTTGGTTTTCCTCCTCCACTGTTAAATGAAGGTGTCAAAAAATGATAGTCAAACTGCATAAATGGTCACATACTTTTCATACTTTTCCTCCTATCTATCACCTGCCTATTCTGAAACCTCTTAAAGCTATCTCTTTTCTTGAGTTGCACTTTAATTTCTGTAATGGCCTCTAGCATCTCCAGTGTTGAGGACAGAAATACACCAGAATTTTTTTTTTATTTTTTTTTTTGTGTCAGCCTATTTCCACTGGAAGAATGGATCTGCTGCTATTGAAAAAATAAATAAATAAAAAAGGTTTTGTTGCACGCACACAAACTGGGTGTGCAATGCACAGACTGTCAGTGTGGTGCTCCTTGAAAGCAGCAGAGCTACTGTTCAGGCACAGCACACCCCCTCAGTGAAATGTGTGCATGCCTGGGGAGGACACCAGCAAGGAACAGATTGCCATTGCCAGAACACTTTGTGCAAGCTACTGCCAGCCACCTCCTTCCTCAGGTATAACCTGAGAGCACATAGGGACTGGGCCAAAGAATTGTTCTGGCTAGAGAAATAGCTTGTACCTGTACCTCAGCATCCCCTATCTGTTATTTGCCCTGGTATCCTTTTCTAGCCTGGAAACCACCATGTGCTCTCCAGGATGACAGGCAAAGAAACAGGTCACAGCTTTGTTCCAATAACCTGGAGCAAACATGAAGAAAAACTTTGCCTGGTCTTGAGGGCATCTGCTTCTCACGTGGCAGAGGTGCATTCTTGCCAAGGATCCTGTTCTGCACAGGAACTTTCCACATGCAAGACTGACCCTGGAAGAAGAAGAATTTTATCAATCTTTCCTTGAGGTTCCTCATTTTCTCTCCTCTGTCACAGGCACATTCTAGACAGTGACAAAAAAACTGTGGGCTTGGTAGAAGTGTGTTTTTTTCCAAACCCACAGCTCTTCTGTCCTAAATAGCAGAAGGGACCCAAAATCCTGCCTTTCAGGACACATTGCTTCCAGAACTTGACTCCTATCATGGCACCCACCCTTACCAAGGAAAGTAGTTCACATTCCAAGCACCTTTTTGAAGAATTTCTAGATATTTGCTTTTCCACTGTGGCAAATCTATGATGTCTCTTTGCTCTCTTCCCTCAGGGAAATGCAGCGACCCTCTGTGCCTGGCAAATTCACCATGACATACACCAAAATGTATCTCCCAAAAAACACTTCACAAAAAGAGCTTATTCCCACTACTGCTGCCCAGAGTAAGTTTGCTGGGGAAGAAAAAAATAGGCTGTTTCCACAGTTTCAGAATGGTTTTGTTTCCTGCCTTCTTAATGCAGACCTCTTAAGACTGATTTACTAAGTAGGAACAACAA
This sequence comes from Bombycilla garrulus, assembly GCA_013400315.1. Taxonomy (NCBI): domain Eukaryota; kingdom Metazoa; phylum Chordata; class Aves; order Passeriformes; family Bombycillidae; genus Bombycilla; species Bombycilla garrulus. Next base: position 1,469,259 of record VXBU01011680.1, read on the forward strand.
GGCTAATACCAGTAAAAAGAAATAAAGACATATCAAGGATATGTCTGAAACAGATAAAGTTTATGGCATCAACTGAAACATGGATAAAGAAAGCACATTTGGATCAGAGATGGGGAGAAAATGAATTAAGTGAACACCAAAAGCTGCCTGATTGTGTCATGTTTCTGTGTCAGTAGCTAGCAGAGATGCTGTAGAAAGAGATTTGCCACTTCAGGAAGGAGAATCACAATCTCCCTTGATGGAAACCATTCCGAGTATGTAGAGCTCTCTGCCATTCTGATGAACAGCTCCAGGATGCTCTGTGTTCTCATTTTGCCAACAAGATGCAGTGTTTATCCATTAAGCAGCAGCACCAGATATGTTTATTCTGCTTTCATCATTACTTCATGACAGGGGAAGACATAGATCTCAGACCAAGCTCCTCCATTGCTCAGCTGACTCAACTCATCTTCCTCTTCCTTAAATGATGCAAGAACAATCTACTGCCTCTCCCCCTTAAAAAACCCAACATCTGGTCAGTCTAATCAGAGCTAGCTAAATCCCTCTATCTTCCCACTCCACCACTTCTCACTTCCCCTCCTGGAACAGGGTTTTATAACTGTCTCTGTTCCACAGTGCTGGTGGTAAAGGCTCATCCACCCCCCAGATAGCCCACTTGATGTGACCAAAAAGGAACGAGAAGAACATGTCTCACATGGAATCAGAGTACAAAATCTCGTGATCTGCCTCTTCCTCCGAACTTGGCACAGCATAGTGCCTGCAGTTTCCAGAGTGTTTACATGGAAGTGGTTTGGTTTTTTCTGGCTGCTTACTTGTCATTTGCTTCCTCTGCTTGTCTGTTTTCTCCACTCTAAGCTCTCATCCTAAGCAAAAGTTTTATTGTAGTGGTGGGTAAATCCTTTCCAGGCCGCTGTAGAAATCATGCGTGTGCAGCAACCCCTTCCTCCCTAGTCTGGGCTCTCTTAAAGTCAGGTGCAAATATGAACGTTATCACTGAGTGTAAGTGTCATCTCAAGGTTACAGGAAGTTTTTTTTCATTTGCTTTTTGTTGATTGGTTGGGGTTTTTTTTTGTTGTTGTTGTTGTACAGATGGGTTTTTTTTTTTTAACTGACCTTGCATGAGGACATTCAAAATAAGGGAACATTTGCTTTACTTCCTCCCACCACATACCAAGGAAGATTTCTCATTTAATTTTCTTTCAGGGTGTGCCAGCTCCCTGCCTGAGGACACTCTGCACCTGGAGATGCCACCAGAGCCCCTGGCACTGCATAAAGGCACTGGCACCAGCCTGGCACTGCCACACCCAGATAGCTCTGGCTCAGTGACTCAGGAAGCATCTGCCAGCAGAACTGATGCCATTTCTGAGCCCCTCTGGCTTTCCCTGCTCTCTGAGCTCGCATTGCCCTCCCACCTCCCACCCCAGAAACTGGGGTATCAACTCCTCCCTAAGGTCATTGACAGAAGCTATGTGCCTCAAAGAAGTTTTTCACCTCACAGTCCACCAGAGGGACTGTGGCTGCCAATGGGTTAGGGGACTTACACCTGTACACGCAGAACAAAACTGTGTAGGAAAAGAAAAAAAAACCCCATAAAATTTGAAAACTACAGAAGCAATTACTTGTATGTACACTTTTATCTCATGTGTGGCTTGAGCTCTTAGTGAAATCACTAAGATTTTTCCAGCAATCAAGGGGAGTAGTAAGCCCAAAACCAAAACCAATTTGCAGTTTTCAAGATTCAGAAGAATCTAAGTTCTCAGCTGGGTAAGTGGGAGAAGGGCTGAATTCAATACATCCACAGTGATGCATAAGAAAACTTGCTGCTCACATTGCTTAAACCTGTGTGGTGGCACTTACCTAAATCATCAGAATCTAAATATAAATTTTTCCTCCAGCCACTACTGAGAATATTCTAGTTCTCAACAACTCTCAGCAGATAAAACCCAGTGATCCCTGTAAAAGTTGCAACAAGCAATCACTGGAGCTTGGACCTTCACAATGTAGAGAGGTTTTCCTATCTCAGAGACTCAAGAAGAACTTCTGGTAGCTATTACGACCAAAATATTTTGTTGATTATTGTGGCAATTCATCTTTTGTGTTGTATTTTTTTTCTCATAAGAGAGAACTCTCAAGAGAATTAGAAACAATCTCTGAGGGGGGGGGAAACTAAACCACACAAGCAACGAAAAGCCAAATCATAATCCTTGTTACAAATTTAGTCCCATCCAAAACTCTGTGTCTGGCTATTGCTAATAGAAAAACTACTAGAACATTTGGTCAACAGTCAGGGGGTCAGTCAGTCAACAGAAGTTACTCAGGAACTTTGCCATGGCAAATTAATAGATTCAAATGAAACATGACTGGAAAATAAAGATTTTTTCTCAAATAAAATCACCTGACTGGGAAGTCTCATCAGAAATAAAAGTGATCTGCACTCTGCAACAGCCAGCCAGGTGAGTCTGATCTTGCATACACTGAACAAGTCTACCTTGACTAACTACAATTAAAAATAAAACATTTTTAATGACAAATCATTGACTAGGATGCATTAAAATTTACTAATTTTCAAAAAACATTCAAAAGCCTGTAGAAAAGAAATTTTTATCTCCCGTAAACAAAATGAAAAAAAAATCCAGTTTGGCACCAGTGAGGATTCCCTTGGTGCTGACTGCTTGGAGCATAGCTGTGGGGTAGAGAAGCCCATTTGCACAGGAGACAATACCATGAAATGTTCAGGTTTACCCCGAACCATAAATCAGTCACCACTTACATAAACACCCAATTTTACTGAGTTGCAGACAAGTCTCCTCCAGCTCCAAGAAGAAATGACTGGGGCTTTCACAGCCCACAGCTCACTGAGCCTTAATTTTGTACTGCACACCTGAGAGGCACAGCCCAGAACTTCACCTTTAGACCTTCCTGAAGCTGATGTGCAGCCAACACCAGTTAAGAGGCTGGAAATGCGCCTGCAGGCAACAGGGTGCCCGTATTTGGCAAGGTCCTTAAACTTGCATACTTTTCTTTTCAGAATTCTGCCTCAGCAAGTTCCTCTGGACATAACACTCAAATTATAAAAAGATCCACAAACATCCTTCTTCAAAGATCCCCTTAATGCCATCTAACTTAGCTGGCAACAACATCAAAAATGTTACATAAGATTGATAAAGCTGCCTATTTGCCAGCAGAAAATTCATTAGACATTAGTTATTGTTCTGACACCAAAAGGTGAAACTTCTCAATTTCTATTCAGCCGCTCCAAAGATAAACTGCCTGTGGTCTTGGCAAGTGCTGTTCCTGGGTCACAGAACTCTCCATGGATCTGTGGTGCATATAAATGGGCATTTACAAGACAAGGAACTATAAACTGTACGGCAGAAAAGCAAACAGATACTACGTTCCTCAAAAGATTTGTGGAATAAGAAATAATTTCAACATATATTGCCTTTTCAGTTAATGCCATCAGAAAACTTCTTGTACGTGTTCAAATTTTTACTGATTTCATGCAAGTTAAGAAGCACAAAGGAAGAAAACAGTTATTAAGACAAGCCAATAGAGTCCTAAGGATTCAGAGTTGTCCCAAGGGCTAGACTAGATTTGTATAAAAGGACATAGTTTGGCTTTTTCCACTTTACCCAAATTAAATCCAGTCAGATACTAGCAACATACTATTCAATCTCAAAGGAAAACATCAAGAATTAAGGAAGAACAGACATTCAGAATGACTGTGCTTACACTACTCCTGAAGGAACTGAACTTGTGCGTTCCCAAGGCAAGGTCTTCTGGGGATGAAGAAATTCCATTAAGTGACCTTTAGATTCTTTATTTCTGGAGAGACATAGAGGGAAAACTCAGCAGACTCTTCAAACACCAGCTTTCCTCTTCTTTATAGCAACAGAGGTTTAAGGGCTCCTGCTGTCCTGCAGATGAGGGCTCTGCAGTACTCGGCGGCCTCCCCTGAAGCAGAATGACAAAATACCCGTGTGCTGTCTGTATGGCTGGGGCACCTGCTCCTGCAGCCCACAGCAGTGACCTGCTCCAGAGGTTTATGGCAGGGACAACTGAGTCATTGCCACAGGCAGGCAGTTCACAAAGGCCACTGACTGCCTCAGGGGAGGAAAGCTATGCTCAGCAGGCTGGGCATGGACCAGAGAATCCCCCAGCACCATTCCCTCCACTCCATTCCGCCTCCCTTTCCTTCCATCACAGGGCAGTGAGGCAGCCATGTTCAACCCAAACTCCCCCGTGATCGCTCTCACTGTGTGTGGGAGTCAGTCTTTCATGCTGCTGCCTCCTTTTCCCAAGGGCTTCCCTGCCCAATCTCAAGCAAATCTGACAACAGGATACCAGCCACAGAAAAGGTGTTCTCCAGCTTTCAGAAAAACACATAAGGAGGATACAGATTTCATAGTGAAGAGAGGGGTAGAGTGAGTAGAGATGCCACCTAGAATAGACACTGAGGAATACAGGCATAAGCCATGACTCCACAAGACCAGCACAGCATTAACTCTGCTTGTGCGAGACTCTGTCAGTCACTGTCTGCAGGAACTTTCAGTCCTTGAGGCATTAATCTGGGGAAAGTGGGTATGTCATCGGTACAGAAAGTTAAAATTAGTTCTTAACTGCACTGTGTTTACACACCAGGAGAAACTTGTTGCCCTTCAAACTGTTATGCCACCATCAGGTTCGCTTGAAGGCAGCCAAAGACTGTGTAGGACACTCTTGGGAAAAGGAAGTGAGTGGATAGCTGACAACAGTTTTAGTCACTAACATAAATATGTTTAGACAAAGATTACCAAAATATAACAAAAGTAATTGGCAAAAACTAAAGCTGCTTCTGTAAGTGTTTACTTACAAAGCAGCCTCCATAAACACAGAACTTTCTCAAACCTGAACATAATGGAGATCATTTAATTTTCAAGGCAGTACAAGTGCGTTATGCAAGCAAAGATTGTTCAAGAGTTCTCTATTTTTAAACATGGCAGCATTAGAGAAAGAATTAGGGAAAAACTAATACGAGATTAGAGAAATCTTGGGTTGCATTCCATAGAAAATTTCTGGTTTTTAGACTTCTGTCTTCCTCTGCATTTTCTGCCCTACCATTCAATAATTTATGAAACATAAAATCAGTGACTTTGTTCCTGTAAGGCATTCTGTGTGAAGGAGAAATATGAATATAATGATGTAGTAGAAACAGAAAAGCAGTGTGGTTATCCACCCCCTTGTCACAGCCATGCTGGCATCTGTAGGAAAAATCATACTTTGATTATGGTTTTGTTACACAAAACTTATGTAGCAATACTGCCTTAAAGCAGTGCCTGCTAGCTATTTAATTCTGGCACACTGACCTTCCCCACCATGCCAGACCATGGAATCAAGGAAGAGATCTGACTTTATAAAATAAACCAAAGGTGACCATTTCTCCTTTTTTCCCAGCATTATTTATCTCAGGGCAGACCACTTCCTGAGGTAGCTCTCAGGAGAGCTGGGTAAACACTTGCACCAACGCTCCTGAAAGAGCAGCAACATGCCACAGGTGCCTGGGGTCTGGAGTTGGAGCAAGAACATCTTTGCTGATACGACATTTAAGACTTCCGGCTGTAAATCTTCAGCCTCAGGCTCTGGCTGGGCTGATGCAAAACCCAGCTGTAGCTCTCTGTTGCCAGACTTGGCATGCCACAAGCTGATCAAACGAGCTGTTGATCCTTTCTAGAAACATCCCAGCATCTCCAAAAAGTTCTGCCTCTTTGCAGTGGTGCTCACAGGATTCGTGTCAACATCTGCTGCCAGTGTGACATGGGGCTACCCTGCATGTACTTCCAGCAACCCATTCTTTCTCCCTGGTGCCTTCTACACTTTTTTAAACACAGGTTTATGTCCGATGGTTTTAATTTCAAATTTTCAACCAGTTTCTAGTCATTATATCCTGATCATGCCCTCAGATTTCATTTTCAACAGTGACTTTATGAGTTACTTGCCTCAGTCCCTCTCCACTCCCTTGTTTTGTGTCTGGCCCACTGTGTGACAGCTCCATATCTTGTCCTTCTGCTGGACCTCATCCCACACCACAACCTCTGCCTGGGAAACCCATGGAGACGACAGGCCTGTGAGCACTGTCAGGATATGTCGTGGTGGCTGAGGGCCTCAAGGAGATGTAATGTCACTCATGTGGCTTTGTGTGTGCTCCAAAGGGGGCTGCCAGAGAGCAGAGCCCAGGGTGGGGCTGGCTTGCAGGACAGCCAGAGACAGCAGCACAGAGGGGAAGGTGTTTTGCCCATACTCCTGGGAGTTTGTCCATGTCCTGAGCAGGACTGTATGTCCTGAAGAGCAGGCCCCAAGAACTTTTCAGGTGGTGCTTTCCTGCACTCAGGAATAGTTTGTCTACCTAAGAGAAGCAGAAAAATTTTCTAGGGGACAACAGAGGAGGAAACCCCTCATAAAAACAGGACTCTAGGGAGTCAGAATAACTTCAGCTCCCCAGTAATTCGGGAGATAATTGAAGGGCATTGTAAGCTTCTACCTGGCTGGTAAAGAGCTTGCCCTTCCCACCTATTTAAGGTTCTCATTGCTTTCTAGCTTTATAGCTGGAAACAACTCACACAAAGTGTTTCCGCTCTCATCTCCTACCCTGCTCTGGCCTGACACTCTGCCTTTTGTGCCTTCTGCCCCTCTGGAGCAGAGCCACATCCTCTGTGACAGTTCCCAGCCTGACTTCACAACTCTCTCTGGTCACAGATGTAATTTTCCCCCCTAGCTCTTGAACAGGTCCCAGAGGCACACCTCTCACTGTGCCTTCTCAGCAGCCTTCCTCCCTGCTGCACATAGTCCTCCTCCATGCTTCTGGAGCTTGTACCAGCACGATCATGATTACAGTATTTGCTAGGAGGAGCAGACACAATACGGGCACAGCCCCAGCAATGGCTACTGAGAGCACCATGCAGCAAGGGTGCAGTGCACACCAGGACAGCTGGCTTCCTCATTAGCCCATTTTCCCTGTTCACATCACCTGGACCCATCTGCTCTTGTCTTGCCAAGTCCTGTGGCGAATGGGTGTTGTACAAAGCAAGTCTGCAAGAGATACTTGTGGAGCCTCCTTTCTCCACTACATCTGACTCTCCTACTCCTTGGATCCCACCATACCAGTCCAGCCTGCTCACACTGGAGAGGTTCAGTGCAAGGATCACAGTGCCTTTATGGCCACAATGAAACCATACATGTTTATGTTCCAGAAAAGCAGCATTTCTCCCAGATATACTCCATACAGGATCAGCACTGCTCTGGACTGTTCAGTAAGTGCTTACCAACTCACAGACAGCCCAAGTAAAGAACTGCACCACTCTGAATAAATTAATAGAACAAAGCAGATGGGAAGAAAATGACAGGTTTTATTTTCTCATTTCAGGAGTATTGACATCCTCAGGTAAAGCTGGACAAGCATTAGTGGCCTATCTATAGCCACAGATCCCAGACACAGAGAATTGTCTGGAAACCGCTTTCTTGGACCATGGTGTGACTGCCATGAATCAGAAGCACACAAGTGCCCCAGGGTCTTGCACAAAAGCACCTCATGGAAGCAGTACAGGCAAGACCCTGCTGAAGCTTGATGCAGCGCAGTGACAAGCCCACCCCTGAAGCAGTCACCTCTCCAAGACTTGTACTTATCTCTGCTCCATGCACCCAACCCCTCCAGCACACACTGCAGCATAACAGGATCTGTGGGGTCAAGAGGAGGCTGCAAAATATACCTCGTGTCTGATCATCAGCAAGACTCTGTCAGTGATTTTATCCAATACTGTCAGTCTGCTGTCTCTGTCTTGCAGACTGCCTAACACTGAATGAAGCTCAAAGACAGCAACATGTTTTTCTCTGCACAGAGGCTGCAGAAGCTTAGTCAAGCCAAGATCCATGCTGCAAGGTTTGCTGCAGCATTCCTTGCTAATTCTTGGTAGGAGACTAAAGAAGAACACTACTTTCACAATGACGAGATCCAAGTAATGACTAGCTCTGACACTGCTTAGAAAAGCTACTTCCCTCGACAGTAAATGATCCAATAAACAGAAGGTTGAAACACTAAACTGCTCCAAAATCCCCACAAGGGAAAAGAATACACATCAGAAAATCTGTGCTACACCACATTGCTAGCTCATGCCAGCACAAAATCACCATTTTCTTATAATCTTTCTTACCAGAATCAGATCCAATTAGAACCTTAGCTTAAGCTGTCTCAAAATTTTTCACCAGAAAGATCTGCCATGCCCACATTTTAAGTACTCCCAGGGGCACAGGTCACTGATTTCTGGACTTCCACGTGATACGCAGATCCTATCACATCCTCTTCCAGGTACCCTTTGAGAATTTGGCAAGACAGTCAACCATTAAATGAGTGTTCTGCTTATCCCTCTAGGAACTGAGTTGCAGATCAGATCAGATCAGATCAGATCAGATCAGGGTATTTCATGCTGGTTAAACCTGAATTAACAGACAGGAGTTCAAAAGAGAATGTCTGGGTTTGCCAGGAGCACTATCACAGGCATCAGAATAGTCACTGACCTGCTGTGATTCTTCTGCCCTTCAAAGACATGTAGCCTCAACCACAGAATGTTCCTGCTTGATGCCCTCTCAGTCAAACAGAAGGGCTTGTTCTTCTACCTCAGCCAGTTTTGGAAAGGTATTTGTATTGTCTCAGCTCTCTGATACAGCACAACAAAGCAGCCAGATGACCAAAGCCAGGGTATTTAAGCCATTAATATGTCAGTACCTCTCCTTGGGTTGTCACCAGAGCATTGCCACAGCATTTTTACCCATCCTCCACCAGAGGCCAACTTTGCCATGCAGAGTTTGGTGACTTGTGGTAGTTGCCCCAAAATTAATCTTTTATATTTGCACAAGATTTTGGGGCAGTGAGAGGATCTAGGTAGGGGGAAGAATTAATGAAAGTACATTCCACTTTGGAATTCAAGTGCCAATTCCACAGAGGCAAACAACGAATTACTATTTAGGTGCTAAATATTCAAGTGACTTCAATGAGGGTGCAAGTGTTTACACTCTTCTGTGTGACTCAGTTAAGCTTTTTAAGACAGGAAAAAACCTGTCATTACACTCTCTACTCTCATTGTTTTTTCTTTTTAAGGAAAGGGAATGAGAGTAGAGAATGTAAAATTTAAAACCGACTAATCTTATCAAAGCTAAGAAAGATAATTTAGAATGTGACACATGGATTTAAAAGAAATATGTGACCATTAAGTCAAGAACTTAAAATTTTAGATTTTATCAGTCTGGCCCATCTCCATGTGGGCAGCAGGAAGCGCTTTCCAATCCTTGGTGTTTAAGCATGGACACCAGCACTGAGCTGCGCACTGAGGAACTTCCAGGGTTCCCCAGCCCTTACCCACAAGGCTTAAGAGAGTTCACTGCTCAAAGACTGGTGATTGCACTGGAGAAAGGGGGTTCTTGAGACAAGGCCACATCCCAGCTCATCTGTGTGTTAGACAGTGGGATGAGGAAAACCTCCCTATTGAATAAAACCTTCAATTCTGAGTCGCTTTAAACCAATAATGAAGACTAAATATAAAACACAGATAAAATACCATTTGTTTGTCACAGCTAAGAGAGACAGAAATTTGTAGCTTTTACAGAAATTACTGAGGGAAGCAGAAAATTCTTATCCTGATATCCAGATTACTTGTTTTTTCAAATGGGTTTAAAATATATTGGCCTGAACTGAGAGCAGATAAAACCAACCTGCTCAGGATGATGGTTTGTTTGGGATGACTGCCCTCCACAATCTTTAAAACAACCTATACCACACTTCCACAACTGTGTTTCTTGGCATAAACTCCACCATACTTTTCACAGATTGATGGAAAACACACAGGCTCTCTCAGGATGCACTGAGGTACCTTTCAGGGACAGAGAAGTTTAAAGAAGTGGGGAAAAAAACCAAATTCTCTTCTTCCACCAACTGCAGCCTTACACTCTTCATGCCACTCCAGCATCTTTTCCCTCCACACCTGGTTCTGGTTCTTGACTCCTCACAACCAAGTCAGGGTGTGGGGAATCATCTCATAGTCCCTTGCTCTCATGAGCCAGAAAGGACTGAGCATATTCTCCTATGAGAGACCTTCAGAAAAATTTGATCTTCTATTTTAAGGAGCTAGTGCTGATCTACTTGTCAGTAAGACATATCTGGGACATTTTTCCTTAGAAAAGCAACGTTTGTCACAGGTTCAAAGGTCACCACCCTCTGCTGATATTTGAAGCTGACATACGAGGGCAAGAGACCACCTGACAGACGGTATCATCAAAATAGTTCTAGCATTGCAAACAAATTAAATCTCAATCTCTAATGTAAAATTAACCCATTTTTTTGTCTATTAGGGGACTTAGTCCTCTCTCTTTATTCTCACTTTTATCCTCCTAATCTTACAAAATGATTGACATTGAAGTATTTAAAGCAGATTTTGTGCTGTGACTTTCACGGGGAACTGGCTCAGAATTTTTACTTTTTATGGTTTCTACTAAAACCAAAGGTGCCCTTTGCAGTGTTGTGCAGTTGGTAAGAGATTATGTACATCATGTAATGCATGCAAAGATACAGGATTTTGGATGGCACTTCTGACAAGACTCTTGCTCTCATTAGTTATTAGTATGTCACGCGTGTTCGCGGAGATTTGTGTACATTCCATGGATATATTCTTGCTAAAGTAGAATTGGTTTTGGTGTGTGGTGTGCTAGAGAAAAACTTGAAATTTGGCCTCAATGAAAATGTAAAAACTTCATGTCAGATAGCAGCTACAAGAGTAAATGGTCAACCACTCCATCTTTATTGGCATGAAAGTGAAAAAACCCTAATAATTTTCTTAAAAGAAATCTGAAGGCATTTCCAGCTTTCAGCAGAGACTGTTTACAGTATTTGAATTCAAGGAAGGTCAAACACACTAGACAGTGCTGAGAACTGGAAAAGTTTTTGAGGAAAACCAATAAAGGTCACTTAAAATAAAGCAGCTAAAAATTCCCATTTCTTTACTACATTGGTAATAACTGAGGTTTCAGAAACAGTCACAAAAGAGTACAAGGAATTTCCCAAGGTTTCAGGATTTCTTGCCTATTGTTCATATTTAAAGCAAACATACAATTTGTAACAGAAGGGAGACAACCATGATACATATCATCAGCTAGCAGTTAATTTCTAGCTGAATGTGAGATTATAAATGCAGAAACACAGCACAAGAAACCTGAAAAATCCAGCCAGTAAGTAAAGATGTAACTTAAATTCAGAAAGTAGCTTAAATTCACCAGAGACCATTGCTTCAGTCTTTCCAAGTTTTATCAAATCTGTTTGCAGAGATCACACTAGCACTCATGTAACAGAGTTGGGCCATCTTCCAACCCACTTGAGCTGTCCTTGTCTCAAATACTAACTTTCCTAGTTTACTAATAATTCTATTTATAGTTTATGCATGCTCTCTGTTTACACAGAGACACAGAATGAGCAGGTCACCAGGAACTGGACTGAAAGTGCCTGGAGGAGGAGAGGTAAACACGTGAACACAGTGGGGAGTGGGAGTTCAAGCACAGGTTCACAGTGTAAGTTAACAGTGAACTGCTGATGGGGCAGAAAGATGCATTTGACAGATCTGTGCCACTGGCCACCACCAGCCACGTGCTTCTGGGTTTTTCCAAGGACTGTACAGAATTGAGCAACAGGAGAATTCTGTTAATATATATCTGATAACTAGCACTGCCTGCTTTAGGGCAGAGTCTCCAATCCACATGGATCTTAATGGAGATCTCTGAACTGCTCTTTCTGATGATAATGACTGAAAACTCACCAGAGAATCATCTTCTAGACTTTCATGATCCTTAATGCTCATATATCTCTCTAACACATCATCTTTCTTTAATGAGTAACCAAACCTTCCTTTACTGCAGCTGAAACTCACTATTTCTATCCTACCTATAGTAGGTATAGAGAAAAAAAGAGCTACTGCTCCTACCTTTGAAGCAGCTTTTTATGCATCTGAGGACCAGTATCTTTCCCTTGAGTCTTCCTTTTTGACTAAGGAACTCAAGTGCCAATTTCCTCATAGATCACATACCCTAAAAGGCTCCTTATTGCTACTGCCCTTCTCTGAACTGTCTGCATCCTTCTAAAGCCATATTGCTACCACTAGACATGGAGCTGTAACTACCATTTTGTTAGTGTCAAGTGGAAAACCTTGATGTTCCCTGCAATCTAAGCTTTGTTTATGTAACCCAGGATTTGTCATTTGAAGAATAGCAGCACTGTTGATGCCTTTTCATGTTTTCACCCACTCAGTCTTTTTTTTCTGCCACTTAAACTCTGGTTCCCCACAAAAATCTGTGACAGAATGCTTGATTTGTTTTAAAACCACATCCTATTTTTATCAGACCATTTCTTCAATTTGTCAAGATCATTTTGAATTCCATGGTTCTTCAATTTACTCAAAATATTATCAGACACAAGACATGCTTATAAAGCACCTGATTTTTCCATTTTATTCATTCTGTACTAGATTTATCTACATCACGTTTCCCTGATTTGCTTAATCTGAACAGCATCAAAAGCCTCAGCAAAATCACAAACATCTGAAACCTACTCCTTCCTCCATTCTCAAAAGGTCAGTTAAAGGGAGCCTAAGAAGGAAAATAAACTGCTCTGTTTAGAAATCCTTTCCTAGTTTCTGATGGTGTGAATTTAAACTAAGCTGACGAGTCTTAGCCTTCAGTTCTTCTTTCCTACTTCTCACTGATACAGAGAATGTGCAAGAAGAACATCTGAGCAGCAGACACAAGTGTCTCAGCTCAGCAGAATTTTGCAGATGAAGTTGCTGAAGTCAGCAGTATGCAAGGAGATAACAGGAAAAAATTACTATGGAATTAAAAGTACCACTATGATCAGTTCACTGCAGTAACACAGGATCTTCTGGAAGGTCAGACACTTCTGTAGCTCCCTACTGGTATGAAAAAGGAATACTTTCATACATTAGATCTCATTAAATCATTGAAGCTAGTCAGTTAAAATATCAGTTAACATATTGATAAAATCTGTAAAGTTGGAAAAGACTTATTCCAAACCCCTGCTCAGGGCACAACCAACTTTGAATTCAGATCGAGTTGCTCAAGGCCATGCCCAGTCAAGTTCTGAAAATATGTGGTTCATATTAATTTTCTAGAAGTTATCCACTGTGAAAGCCTTTCCTGGGGAGTGCTGCTGCAATTTCCCATGTTGGTTGGCTTTAGCACACATATTGCCTCTGCTCCATCTTTGGTTCTCTCACATTAGATGTGGCCAAAGGCAATGATACAAGTCACCACTCTGTACCATGTACTTTTTTATTCTTATTAAATAGGCATTCCTAAAGAAGTGCTGCCAGCATCTATTTCATGAACTGAAATGGTTAACCAGCAACAAATTAACATGAGGAATTTTTTTTCCTCCCATAGTATCGTTGTGCTTACAAAATCACCCATTAAAATCTTCCAAAATGTATCAGAACTACAGCTTCCATCTATATTTATGATGTTACTTAATGTAGGAAGAAACCTTTTGGGGACTAATAGAGAACAAGGAAGTGGGATTTGGCATCAGCGAGTTATTTGAGAGGACTCACGTTTTTTCGTAATGAGAAAGGAGAATTTGTCTGTGAAATTACCACACTGCACAGAGCTATGCAAATTGCCCTTGGGGCAGGGGTAAGCTCTGGAACACCTCAGCAGTGGAATGGAAAGTATGAATGCGTCTGAATGCTGACATACAGAACACGTAGGAGTACAAAATCACTATACTCCACCGAGTGAAAGTCCACAGGCCTACTCCAGTTTCAACCACCTGACATTATCTAGTAGAAACAAGTCAACTGCAGGTAGGTCTTCTCATCATGGCACTGCTAGAGGAAAGTGTGAGTAGATAATGACTCTTGTTACCAAAATGCCTCTTCATCTATTCAGCTCCAGGAAATGGGAATCCCTTATAAATAGAGAGGAATTTTCCCATGTTCTTTCCTAGGTGTTAGGGCACGCAGGTTGGCATAAGGCTTAGAGCACTTAGATTTAATTTACGGAAACTATTTCTTCTCCGGAAAACTTATGGCTTTTACGTACACGTTTAATGGAAAAAAAAATTATGAATTGACACATACTTATCTAATCGCAGCATTATTTTCAGCCAATGTATTTTACGCACTACAGGTTCATAGCAAAAAAAAAAAAGAAACCCTTCAAATAAAATTAAAGTAAAAAAGGAAGAGAATTTCAAAGGAAATATTAGCTTTTCAAAATTATGATTTTTATGTTGATTCTTCTGAGGAATAATCCTATTCTTAATACATTTCTTACCTGCTTTATTCTGTTACCACTTTCTATGTTGAAAAAGAAAGACCCTGAAAATAAAACATGATCTATCACCAAGTAAATAATCCAGCGGAACTGTTCTTTGGGGAAAAAAAGAAGAGTTATAGACTGCTTCTGCTTGTCCAATTCCCACTTGCATTCAGGCTAATTTTACTTCTTATATCAAAAAACCAATTTGTTCTCAACATCGAACCTTCCTGCCATTACCGAAACCAAAATCTATGAGATGCAGTGATGCATCCAGCAAAGCCTACCATGGCCCACCTTCCTCCAATGAGTAAAATGAACTGGCTGATCTTGCGTGCATCCATCCATGTCTGCTGCTTGCTCTTGCTGTTCCCAGGAGCCCAGTTAGCTGGATGCACACTGAAGCGCTTAAGGGAGCTCTCCTATCTCTCAGCCAGTGCTTCCCAGCTGATAGAGCACCACCTCTTTCCCCATCCATAGCACTACCCTTAACAGTGTTGCAATCATCTCAGTCTTTCAGCCTAATGGCTCACTCACACCACGGAGCATGGGGAAGAATTTGGGAGGATTGCTTTCAGTTTAGAAGTGATTGCCATTTATTAAGGCTCTGTAGGAGACTGGTACTGGCCTGGCGCTATGTTTCACTGCCATCATGTATCAAAGTAAGATTTCTCTCCTGAAAAAGCAACACTGCCTTTTTCTGTCATACTGAAGTGTTATTTCAAGGTGGTAAGTGGATGCTCCAAACCCAAAATTATCCCATAATTAACTCCATTTCTTTTTGCCAGTCACTGGGGTCAGAGCTGCAGAAAATCACAGACAAGAACTATCAAATCCAAGATCAAGTGAGAGCTAAGCTGTAGGGCAATGCAATTTTCCCCTAAAGATATCCTAATATTATGTCAGGTGGTCTTGTTTCACCCCCATTTACCTCATCTACTATTAAAATGGTGTCATGTGACTAACATAATAAAATAGAGTTCTGGATCATTCCTACAAATTTCCTAGAAATGCATCAGCTTTCCTTACCACACGAATATATGTTTTGCAATGTAAAGAATGGGTTTAGTGCGAACTACCTCTGCCTAGAGAGGCAATACAGAAATGAAGACTCAGTCTCAAGATCACCCAAAGCATTTGCCTGCTCTGGACCTGGCTAGCTCAGGCAAAATACAGAAATGGGCAGAAAGTTTTTGAACTTTTGAACCTTCTCATTTGAAAGAAGACCCCCATAGAGACTACCTCAGAAACAGAGAAATCCTGTTTCTCTGGGAAACTGCTCTGAAGGAAAAGGTAGAAGAGGAATTAAAGCAGACTAAGGGTGAAAAAAAAACCTGGTATGGATCAGTTTCTTGGATAAAACCTGTACAGCATTTTTAGCTGTAAAAGTTGAGAGAAGATGAATAGAGGAAGAGATAAAGGCAAAATCTGATGCCTGATAAGTGGTTTCAGCTCCTGAAAGCAGGTGTCAAATGCACTGATAATGAAAACTCCAACTAAGGAAACGCTAGATTGCTAATACCTAATATAAGGAAACATCTCATTAATAACTTTATAAGAATAAACTTTTATCTGGACTCATCTGTGTACTCCACTTACTCAGCTCTCACTAAGAAAGGAAACCCTTAGTGTTTTAACGTAGGCATGAATACTGAAAGGGACAGCTTAATGACTCATTGCAAATGTTAAAATTCCAAAGAGAAGGTCATGTCCCTAGAGGAAACATCTGGACAGATCAAGGGGTTTTACCTTGTTTGTTTCTGGGAAACATAATCTTTTAAGCCTACCTTCTTCCCATAAGTACACAAAAATCCTTAATGGAAGGCTACTTTTCACAAGAAGTACCAGATTAATTATATTTGGTGAAGAAAATAAATAATGCATTACATTAAGTGAATGACATGAAGAATCTGTCAGAGATAAAAATACTGTTGAGAAATTTTTCATTATCAGAATTAGTTAATCTTAAAATCAAAGCGTGTTTGGTTTTGTAGAGTGAAAATTGAAACCAAATTAATCTCATTTTCTAAATCTCAGTACTTCCCAAATTGCATTGTCTTGGCTCAGGCTTGCTAACATTTGATAGGTGACAGAAGAAGCAGCTGGGAGCAGGCTGAATCTTTCAAGTCTACAAGTGAAGCAAATATATACAAATTTCTCTGACATCATAGAACTTGCTTCCTAAATTAAATTGAATTTGGACTTGACTTACAGCTGCCCCAAATGTTTATGCTAGGCTGATCACTCTGCAAGTACTTTCTGGGATTAGATCCCACTTGTTTTGCTGTTTCTCACAAAAGAAACTCAACATTTTTGTTATCCTTGCTGACACAGAGCACCATGAGATGTCTGATGCTGTCAGTGGAACTGGCACACCAGGACAGCACACATTCCACTTTTCTGCTCATATAAATGAGGAAAGAAGCCCTTATTCTTACCCTGAACTTGTTCAATAAAAGGCACCATGGATTTTCAGCACATTGTAATGAACCACTGACATTCTTCAGATGCCCCTTCAAGATGATACCAATGTAGAGAGCAAGTATTTTCTTAAAATACTTCCTTGGGTCTCCTTTCTTACTTTTGACTTTACCCTGTGACTGTCTTGAGAGGGAGCATAACCACTCAGAAGAGCGCTTCAGACTTGAAACCGGTCATCACTACAGTGTGCAGCAAAAGGTGTACGTTCACATGAGTAAGAGAAAGTTCAGAAATGAAGTAACTGGCCTACAAAGTTGGAAAATATTTGTTATCCAATGGTATAATAAAAGAACAAAATTTCTGAAAAGGCTGCTTTGAAATACACAGTTGGAGTTCATACATGGACTTGACTACAACTTCAAGTATTTGCTGTGCTTTGGGGAAAGCATCATAGAAATAGGAACTTCTACAGTATTTAATGAGTTGAAATGTTTAGTCACAACATAAGTAGTTGTTTCATGCAGTACCTGATCAAAAATATTATGTTTATTTACAACCCATATTCTTTATAATTTACATAAAGATGTCCAATTTGTCAGTAAATATTGTCTTTATAGGAAAACGCAGTGAAGTTTCTTTTTTCCTGTGTTTACATAACAGTGTTCACTGAGATGAATTGTTCTTACTGGCTTGCCTGAAACCATTAAAATAATATATCTTGTCTAACTTAAAAATCACACATTAGTCTTGAATATACACATTGTTCTTGCAATGACTCTAGCACCAGGGAACCAACATAAAGAAAATGAGTCCTGCAGGGACCACAGGAAAATGAATACAAGATTCTGCACAAGTGTTTTAATCAGACAACAGGATGGACTGGCAAAACACATTTCTGAGAAAAAGTAACACTTTGCATCACTATTTTGTCAAGAGGAAAACAAAAAAGAATGTTACTGAGCCACACCTGAGACCATGGGCCTAAATCCAAAACTGCAGGTCTTGCATTTAGGCAAGTAGAGGCAATAGACCTGTGGCAAAGCATGCCTTTGTAATTATATCTAGAATATCACCAGGAGGTCAAATAAAGACATCAGCTGTGTCATCTGCTACTGAGAGCCCCTTAAATGGGATATTTTTGATGTTACTAAATAGGAAAAAATGGAACATGATAAAAATTTAAGAATAAACGTTTGCTGTCAGTACTTATGCTTTTAGTTTTTCTCAGGACTTACTTTTGCCTATTCTGATAGCCACTGATGCAGTCGGCAGAGTCCTTGTGTCCAGGTAACTTAGTTTAAGGGTAGGGGACACTCTATAAGAAGCAATACACATATTTTAACTGATATTAAGCATATGAATACAATGTCTTCAGGAAGAAACTGCCTATAAAATAGAGATAGCAATAGTAGTGACACATTCATCACTAGAAAAATTGCAAAACAAAACAATAGTTTACCATCCAGGGGGATCTGTAATAAACTATTCTCTGCAGAGTTGATTACTTTTAAGTAAATTGCTACTCCAGAAATAAGAGGGGAAGAAAATCTTGCTGCCCTCACTAAAACTTGCCTCTTCTTGCAAAGAATATTTTAACAAAGCATTGTTCACCCTGTACTTCATAAAGACGCAATTTGAGTAACCTTCTGAATAGCTCCCAAAATAGAAAACTTCTGTGGCAGTAGGTGTCAGGAATATCTGTTATACCTCTCTTAGAGCCAAGAATAAAAACATTGAAAATGTAGGAACCCATCTGTATGACAAGGTGCCAAATGCAGTCATAGTAAATCAATAGTAGCATCCTGCCTTTTGTCCGCTGCCGAATATTCTCAAAATCAAGCTCGTCAGAGTTACTTTAAAATGTTCATGAAAACAGAAATGTCTACCATGACATTTAATTCATGCTTTTCTTCCCTCTGTTAGGAGAAGTAACTCATCTCCCAACTCACCCAACTTCCCCTGCACATTTCTCAGAAGCCAAAGGTCAGCGAGAGGTCCCAAAGCCTCCTTGTCCATTACTGCCAAGTCCAAACCAGGGGAGAGTCAGCTGAAAGGCAACAGGTACCACACTCACCAAGAAGACAAGGCAAAACTGGAACTCAACTGCAGAAGCGCGTCTCCAGATTTTTAAGGATAAGTGATGCTATAGAACCTAATGCATGCCTGGCTTGAACTAAAGTGCTTTTTCCTGTGTGCGAACTGAGAAGAGCACATAAACAGACAGACAGCTGGCTATGGCTAGTTGCTAATTGATCGCTGACTGATCGAGGCTACGTGCTGTAGTTTCTACTGCCCATGTTGGAATGAGTTTAAAACAGCCCAAATCAGTGTCTGTCCTCTCTTACACTCCTCCCAGCTGACTTCCAGAAGGGAAAGGCCAAAGGAGGGGTCAAGAGATGGACCAGAAAGATTAACTGCTTGAATAACCCACAAAGCAGCCCAGAACCTCTGGCCTGACACTTCTCCCCAAAGCTTAAAAAAACTAAATCCAAACAAAAACAAGAACCGATGCTTGACATTCAAAATTATTTTCTCTAAAATAGTTGCTGTGTTGAGGTGAAGCTGAAAAACAAGATCCCATTAAAGTCAATGAAAATTTTGACACCTAAGTCCTGCTGGAAAAGAACATCACCCAAAAATTTTTTGGAAGTGCCTTCTCAGTGGTATTTTAAGGACTGTTTGTGTGGCCTATCTCCTGATGAACTACATTTCAAAAGTCTCAAGAAATTAATGAAACTGTTTGCTCAGGTTAGCCATAGTTCTGCTACACGAGCAGGCAACCTAATTCATGGCCTTCACTGTCAGAAGGATCTTGGAGGCTGAGTCCTTGTGTATGTTCTGAAGAATGCCCTAAGTTCTGCTTGCAGGCAACTGAAACTAGGTGGACACATTCCTCACTGTTCATGGATTCCTTGGAAGCAGACATGTTTTGACACAGTAAATTTAATATTTTCCAAATCTTTCTGGAAAACAAGTCAGACAGATCCATAGCTAGATGGACACCTTTCTATCAAACACATACTCAGGCATAAGTTGTACAGACCCCTGCTGAAGGAACAGGTCAGGCAGCAACCAGAAAAGTTCTCATCCTTTTCTTCCAAAAGGCACCTTTTCAGCCTCTCATAGACTAAAATAAACTTGTTTCTCTTCAACCTGTTATTTGCCTTCTAAACAGTCAGAGAAACACTTAGATGTATCTAGAGATTCAGATATTTAAGAAGAAAGAAAGGATGTACTAAAAATATCAAGAAGACGAGATGAGTGTGCTCATCATTTAGGTGAAGATGGTTCTGACAATATATTCTCAAAATACACCTTCTTCAACTTTCAGTGTATTTTTTTCCAGCTCTACTACCTGCACTTGACTGAACAAACTTTTATGACAACTCTGTCTGTGTCAGGACAGAGGCCCACGATATTCAAAGACACAATGTTAAATAAGGGATTAAAACTATCTGTACAGAAAGAGATCTATAGTCTGGGTTTCTTTGAATTAGAGTTAGTTTCAATATGACCAGTAATGTGCAAGGTCAGAAATTTGTCAGCAGTCCATTCCTCAAGTCTTAAAAAAGGCTGGAGTTAACTGTCCCGTTTCTTCTGCTTGTTTCTTTTTGTCCTTAGACAATGAAAAGGTCATAACATTTATACTTTGGAATCTCACAGAAAGAAGATTATTCATATTCATGACATCCTGTGCTTTTCTCCATTAGGGAAGGGATCCAGTACTTGAATCCAACATTAACCATTCTGATCCCTGACCACTTGAGATGATTGTTCTCATTAGGTCCACTGAGATCATTGGGCCAAGCTGACCTCCTATATGCCACAGTCCATATTTCATTCAGGTTGGTGCTGACCAAGAATGTCAGTCACCTAAGACAACCATTAAAACAGGTGCAGAGAACAGGAGAACTCAGGTGTGGTCACTGCTGCTTGAAATGGTGGTGAGAGCAGGCAGCTGCATGGGGGAGACAGGCCTGTGAGTGATAGGAAGCAGCAAGGGGCTCCCTAGGCACAGCAGAGAGAGCATGAATGGAGACAAAAGGAAAGCAGAAAAAAATAAAAGATAACACTGTCTTCACCCTAAATTGACTCAACTTTTATCTCATTCTCAGAAACCACTAACTTTTTTTATTTCATCCTAAACTCTGCTTTGCTGCTCCCACCCTTCCTTTTCTTTTTCCTGTTCTGCTGAAACTCTTTTTGCTGTCACTAAAAAATAAATTTCAAAACCTCCAACTTTCTCAGCATAGGAACATGCAAATTGATCTCCCTCACTAAGAAGATTTTGGCTGTCTCTGTCAGCCAGGAGTTTCCCAGCATATAAAGATCTGATTAATGTGAGATTTGAAAGTAACATTCAAATCTATATTTTCAAAAGTGATCTAAAAATACTAACAGAAGTTATTATTATGTTTCCACAGCAGAAAAATTCTCTAATGTCCCATAATTATAGCTAAACCTCACAAAAAGAGGGTATAATCAGAATAATAAAACTGTTTGTTGAAGCATTCTCTTGGTAGGACTAAAATTGCAGTTTCAAGTAAGATGCCTGTTCTTTCTGAAAACTGAAAGCATCAAATCTTTCAACAACAATATGGCATAACATAAATTTGACATAGTAATATTAAATCAGTTTCATATTGGAAATCAGCATTTTTTAGAATGCAGAAAGAAGAGACATTGCTGCTGAGCCTATTCCCTGTTAATATTAGCACAGGCCGATGTAAACTCTCCAACAGAAAGAAATCAGTCAATAGAAGGAGGCTCCTCTCTCACCTGTGCAGAAATGAATTTGTGCTTTGTTTTATTAAATGGAAAAAAAGCATATTTTGCAAATATGTTTGTAATCCTACTCATGCCCTCTCATATATAATGAATCCCCTGGACTTATTTTTCAAAGGAACCAATTATAAATGGCAAGAATTCTATTGCATTACATCTAGCCAGCCTGGTTCTCACCTTAATTCAAATTACCTTAAGTTATTCCTGAAAATCCTCAAAACTGAGAGAAAAATCCCTTGGAGCCCCACTTCAGCATCAGAAATGCTATTCTTCCAACGTGGAAGTAAAACTCTCTACTAGATGATCCTCCAAGAGCCTTGGCTTTGGAGATTACAATGATAAATCTCATCATCATCTCTGATGAGTTGCACAACTTGGGAAACTTCCTTATTCAGTAGGAATTACATCAGCTTCCAGACACTGCCAACCTCTTCCTCCCCTCCCACACACGCAGACACTCACTGGATTAGCCTGCCACTTTCACAGATCCTTCTACATGTGGAAATATATTCCTGCTTCCATATTCCACAAATATGCAGAGGCATTTTGTGTTGGTGAAATTGTGATGCCCAAGAAATGTCAGGGCTGACAGGAAACAGGCATCATAGAAGGAAGAAGCTAAACCTTAAAATATTCTTTGTTTAAAAAATAAATATATAAATAAACCTGCACTTTGAAATCCACAGAATAAGTGAGTTAGGGACATCAAGAAAATTCTGTCCAGCTGCACAAGCTGAGGCAGCTCAATACTCCAGAGTTAACTAAGACTGTACCATTGATGCTCATGGAGCAGATTGGTTTGATCTGTGTTTAGACATCATTCATAGTTCTCTTACACCTTATCTGCATCGTCCAGAAACTCTCAGAGATCTGAGGCCTTTGAAAGCTCAAATGGAAGCAGAGTCACATTAGGTGCTCTCAGCTAAAAAGGCATGATTAGCTATCATCCCAACCAAATCCACCAGGGCAACAGATCCCCTCACACCCTACACTTATGCCTGGTGCAGCCACCTCCAAATACAGCAGACAACACAGGCTCTCATTTCTATCTCTGCAGTCACTACAGTTCCAAACAGCTAATAATGTTTTGTGGGGTTTGCTTGCTGGAAAACTATTTCTAAGCCAAAGCCCCACCCTAAGCCTTCCTCAGCAGACCCTGAACTCAGCACTGTCTTTGCCGGCCACAGAAGCTCTCTTGCTGTATTACCATAAACATATCATGATGAAAGAGCATGGCCCTTTCCAGATTTCATTCTGCAGTTGACTGATGTACCACATGATGCTAAAATTACCTTGAGTTTTTGAACTGGAATTAACATTTGAGAAAGCAATAAAAGACACTTGCATTTTAGCGATCACAGTTTTCCTTTTTCTCTTCATAGGCATTACAATAACAATCAATAATAAACTTTGCTATCCCAGCCCTATTTTTTCAAGTGCTGTCCCTGAGCAGAGTTTTATATAAACATAGTAGATATTTCAACATCTCCAAGAAACAAGCATAAGGTATTTGTTCCCACGTGCTTAGGATCCCACTCTATCTGACAAAATTCAGCAGCAAAACATCCTCTCTTCAACCACCTCTAACCAAAACGCTGTTTTACCTATCTCCATAACCAGAGATTAAGCACTTTAGTCACTACCACACCTAAAGAAAATATTTTCTGAAGCAGTGAGTCAGCTCTGTTTCTTTATCTCCTGTGAATAAACCTTCCTCTCCATCTCCAGCCTCAAACACTAATCCCAAACAACAGACCACCCCTGGCTCTAACACCAGTATCCCAGCTGGTCACTGAATTTAGAGTAAGCCACTTTTCCCACTTTGGTACAAGCTCAAAGCCTCCTGCCACGTGAGCAAGACAGGATTGAGGGAGCAGCTGTACCTGCAAGAACTGGGCAGAGTCTTTGAGGGTTACATAAGGAACAGCAGCAGATCCAACTTTTGGGAGTGCATTTTGAGGGATAAGAAATAGGACAGGAAAAGGATTACCTCATAGCCTCATACTACTGTGTCAATGATAACTTCAAGCAAGTGATGTAAGAATATTTGGTGTCTTGTTCATGGAAAAAAAGGAGAAAGAAATGCTATTCAGAATTTGTATGACAATAATTTCACTTCCTCATTAAGGCTCACTTTGCTGATTACATTTTCCCCATTATATTTCCTTAGCCAAGCTTTTGTGCTGCACTTGAAAGAAAATGATTGAATGGAGGAACATACATGCTAGCAGACTTCCTGTCAAGTCATTAATGAACAAAACCCAAACCACTCAATTTCTGAGCATATTTTTTCAACATATTTTTTGCTATTTTTTGTTCCTTTACCTGTCACAGATGGGGCAGCACAATAATTTTTTAATTCTCTCTTTATGTTTTTTTTGTAGTTAAATATGTAAAACATGCTCTTCATATTTTCTGCTCTCACCAAGTCTAGCAGCTAGTAAGTAAAGCCTCAGTAGTGAGCTATTTAATTCAAATAAACTTTATTATCATTATAATAAAGTACAATATTATTATATAATGTTAATAAAATATAACAATTGTATCAATATAATTAATAGAATTACCATAATTAATTCTATACTATATAAACACATTAAATGTTATAAATTAAACAGTAATATTCTAAATAAAATTAACTGTGAAATCCATACTGTGCCTCATCTAGAAATATTGCAAAGATGCCTTTGTTTCTTAAGTTTTGTAATACTACCACTTTGAGTAATCTATAGCTCCAGACCTAAAAGTAAAGCCCTCAAACAATGTTTTGGCACCAACTGAAATCAATAACCAATTTCACCAAAAGCAAGAGTAGTATCAAGCAAAGAAGACAATTGGCAAGAATTCTTTTTGGAGGTCAAAAAGAGCTGTTATGAGTCCCAAAGCTATTAAAAACTAAGTGAAATAGTGGGTTCTAGGTTTTCATATAATTTTAATATTTAACTGTTACTTTGAAGCAATGTTTATTTTTATGCTTGAAAGGCAAGCCCTTTATTATCAACCTTACATTACACATTCCAGTTTAAATCATGCTAAAAGAATTTTAAAAAACCCCAAACATTATTTCAAGTGTTAGATTATATTAGGCAATCCAATATTGCTGAATAAAACAAAGCTATAGGTGTGTTATTCTCCAGCAACTTTGACCAGTTTAGCAAAACATTATACACTTCCTACAAATGCTGTTATTTATTTTTATAATGGTTAAATTGCTGTGTAGTCTGCTTGGCTTCCTTCCTTGCTAAAATTAGTTGCTCATGCAACAATCCATCATCCTCATCCTTCCTGAACCCTATAGTGAAAGCAAGTTTGGATTTTAATTCTCCTCTAACCCAATATTTTATGCTTATCATTTTGAGTGTCAGTTGTTTTCCAAGATCATAAATATACAATTCTTTCAATTTCTCCATTTATTCCTTAGATTCAATAAATAAAAATATTCATAAACTCAGCTCCCATGTCTCATCTGACAGTTTACAGATACACCCCTGAAGACCAGGTACTTTTGTCCTAACAAAACTCCCTTCCATATGTCAAGGATCTTCTTGGGGATGTTAAGATTATTCCTCAAAACCAGCAAAATCTAAAAAGAACTCACAATTTCTTTCGGAATGTCTTTCAGCCTTTTGCAGACACAATGAATAAGGTGCAATGACATCACTAAACCGTTCATTTCACTATTTCTGATACTGGCTTGTCCTTGAGTCCTCAGTTTGGGGTTATGTCTAAGTCCTGTCAATTCTTTTTGTACACCATCACCAAGAGGTGTTACTCTCTCACATATCTAAGACTTGCTCTTCAGGTAGTCCTCTCATGACTATAATCTCTTTCTCCTAAAAACGATGTTTTTGACCTTTTCATACAAAATCTACATGCTATTTCACAATTATTTTCTTTCCTGTGTTAGAACATCTTAGTCCTCTTTGCATCTTTCCTTTGCAGTAGCACATCAAGTAGAGACTATCGATCTTCTCCTTCAAGATTTTTCATAACAAAATCCACTTATATTCACCATTTCTCATACAGCATCAAGGTCAGATTGCAGCTTCCATTGCCAGTTATGCTTGTTGCCTAATCATTACATTTTACACTTTTTTCCTTGTGTTTATATCCACTTCGCACTTGAAATGTGGACGAACTTTACACTAATACCTGCAACATGAAAATTACTACTTTTTTTCAAGTACCTGCTCAAAAATTTTCCCCCTCTGTGAGATTTACTGAATATTGAAAACAATTTGGATACAATGATCCCCATCCCTCTTTGTGATCACTGCTGTCCTATCGTCTCTGAACATGAGTCCTTCAGACACTTGTGTTGTTTTACTCTTAAATTGCAGCCTCTGTGAAGCAGAAACCTTTTACTCTGTGCTGTGGACAGAACAGAACCTTTTTCTGTAACTACATTTTTCTGGCATTGCAATATTACTGGCAGTAATAATAATAACAAATAAAATGTAAACCAGAAGATTTGTGAGCTGGAAAACAACTGGAAAAGTCAGCTGAAGAAAACATTCACAAGATATTGCTCTATTCATTGAGCTTGAACTAATAGTTAATCTCTGCATTGAGACTAACGGGTTTTTTTTTTTTTAATTTAGATTTGTCAGAATTCCATTGTCAAGAAGTTGGATAAGATGCAAAAAGAAGACTTGGGAAGCAACCACATTTCTCTAGAAGCTATTCTGGGACAGTAGGGTAAAAGCCATTTCACAGTTCTTCAAGTAAGCGATTGTTGATACCAAAGCTGAAGGAATAATGTATCTGTATGGAACAGAAGTAATTTTGGTACTGGAATGGCTGATATTAACCAAAACAAGGAGCATTCAGGAGAATTAATTCAGTTGCAAGGCATACTATCCTCTCTTTCATACACATCTGAAATCTGCTATAAGAGTGAGGAACATTTTCTCTTGAATGGAAACAGCCTTTAGGGAACAGCGCTTGTTTGGTTTACATTCTGGCTGTGACTTTACTTATGAGACTTTACTGTGGTTTCAACAACTGCATTATTACTGATCTGTTCTGGAATTTTTTTAATCTTTAGCCTGAAAGGGTTATTTCTGCATTATTTTTATTTTTTTCAAAACCCTAAGAAAACTCTAAGGTAAGGGAGATAATTAAGATCTTACATAACACACCAGGAGAAAATTTTCTGGAACAATAGTTTCAAGATGGGAAATGAGCATCTATGGTAGACACACTTTTGAAAATTTTAGTACTAAGGAGTGTTATGGTACATCTCCAATACTAACATGGTACTTAAGAGAACATCATAAAGTGAAAAAGGATAGCTGAAATAAAACTAGAATTGTTGACTATCACGAATTATATTTCTATAGAAGCTAAGCATTGCAGCAACTAGCAAATGAATGTTCCTTTTCATCTTGGAAAGGAATGTTTAATTTGAAAAAAATATTAAAATCATTACTAATCTGAACTATTTGTATTCTTGAAAAAAAAATGTGCATTCCTTTTTTAAATACATGTGTTTCCAAAAGCCACAATCATCTGATATACATCATGTCAAAATAGGGAAAACAACAGAAAGGGGGAAAAGCAGCTTTGGTTACATTTTTTCATGCTCTATATAACAAAGACTGAAAAACAAGGGAAGTCTCTGGAATTGGTAAGACTCCTTTGAGGCTGGGAACTGGTGCAATTACACCAGTCACATTTCTTTTTAGTGCACAACACTTGGCCTGTGGTGTCCTCTTACAAGATAAAAGATTTTAAACCCCAGGGTACAGACTATGGTTGTAGCAATGAAATCCTGCTTCCTGCAGGAATTCTTCAAGAATTCCACCCCTCCAGCTTCGCTTGCATTTCCCAAGGTGCTCTTCTCAGACTCAATTACACAGTGGTAATTAACTGGTGGATGACAGGCTGGACACGACAGGTGGATGACAGCTGGCAAGGTTGTCAAGGCTCAACTCACAGCCCAACAGAGGTTCAGCCATGTCCTGGGCTGCATAAAAAGCGGGCGGACCAGCAGGTTGAGGAGGAGATTCTGGATCTTACTCTGTTCTCACTTGGATGACTGTGTCCAGCCCTGGTCTCCCAACATAAGAAGAACCTCGACCTTTGGGGCCAAATCTACAGGATGGTCACAAAGATGCTCAGAGGGTTGGGGCACCTCTGCTATGAAGAAAGGCTGAGAAAGTTCAGGCTGTTTACCCTGGAGAAGAGAATGTTCTGAGGGTACCAAAGAGCACCTTCCAGTACCTAAAAGGGCTTGAAGAGAGCTGGGGAGGGACCTTTCACAAGAACATGTAGTGATAGGACAACGGGTAATGGTTTTAAACTAAAAGAGGGAAGTTTCAGGCTAGATATAAGGACAAAGTTTTTTACAGAGAGGGTGATGAAACAGTGGCCTAAGAGCAGAAAGACACTGAGATATACCACATTCTGGTCACCATTCCAAGATATACACACATCTCTCTTAAGTGCAGACTTTATTTTTAGACAAGTGCATAGCAATCTTAGACAATGTAGGCCAAAAAGAAAATTTAACAGTATCAGGATTCAAATATATGTAAATCAGGATTACAGTATATGTAAATCAGGGTTAAAACTCAAGTCCTTTGTAGTTATTTTCATGCCCATATTCTGAGGAACTGCACTTATCTTGAGATCTCGGGTTCCCTGAACTACCAGGAGCTCTCCAAGAGCTGTCTACATTAATTGTGTGCATGGGAGCTAAGGCCTTTTTGGGTGCTTGCCTGAGATTGGGGCATTAAATCCCACACACTGAAAGTGGTCATGGATCTCACACCCAACACTGTCCTCACAGCAAAAGCAATTCTGAGCTCCCCTCCCAGAACCTAGCAGCACTAGAGTAACCAATTAAACCATAAACCCAGAACCTATTAACACTAAAAGATAACAATAAAATAAAGAGAAAATTAAGCTTGATTACAAGCCATACCTTCCACAATGCAGGGCAAGGAAGCAAGTAACACTTTTGTGTCCAAGGCAGATCATTTCCCACACTGTGCTCCCCAAGGGGCTCTGATGCCAAAGGGCAAACACAAACCATGTAGAGTGGTGCTTAACAGAGAGGAGCACCAGGTTGTGAAATTCTGCTCCTGAGATAGCCATTTCTGTTTTGTACTGCAAACATTTCTGTTTTGTACTGCAAACTGTATCTTCAAGTACAGGCCAGAAGAATTTTTCACACAAATAAACCACTGGGATTTTTTTTCTCAAAAAAGAGCTCCTACAGCTTGTGCCCTGAAAACCCTAGCAGGAAATATAACATAAAAGCAACACAGTCAGTAAATACTCCAGTCAGGGTAAAACCAAGAAAGAAGAAACTATTGAGATGTAGTTTTATGAGCTATACCTGCCAAAGTTCCCACATCAGGTTTCATGGGTTTATGCTCATATTTTCCTATAGAAGGTATTTTCTCCTTTCGCAGAAAAGAGGCTGCAGTGTCATCAGAGGAAAACAACCAGACAGAGTATTCTCTCTGTAGTCAAGCTTACTCTGAAGTCAAACTGAAAAAATTAACTCTGATAGTTTGGCTTGGTAATTTCTCCCATTTGGCTTATAACAAAAACAGGTAATGCAAAGTTCCATTGTTCCTTGTGGTTGCTGAGCTGATAAAGGCTAGAGTTCCTATTGGTATATTTACCAGTCTCTGGAACAAACAGTTTTACCTACAATCTGGTTTGCCTGAAGTGTTCAGATATCCGTGTTAAACATGTCTAAAGATATACTTTGGGTTTTTTTATACTTTAATGTTAACCTTTACCACTGTGAGCTGCTTCTTCTGCTTCTGTGTATCATTCTGCCGATGAACTCCAATATCTGATTGGATCAAAATTCAACCATCGTTATTTGCTTTGCACTTAATGGGACTTCATCACCATTAAACAATAATATACACTCTGGATCTGATTCTGATCGGTACAAAATTTTCAACTGTGAAATTAGGTTTAGACTCAGAAGGTTAAAGGAAGCCAGATCCCCCAGCCACTGGGGGGGATCTGTCCCTCCCTCCTTACGAGCCACTTAGAAATGGCAGGCAAGAGAATCACCCAAGGGACTGCTGAAGTGTGCTCACGTCATTGCTCTGATGAGCTCTGGTCTCCAGCACAGGAAAGGAGCAACTATGCTGCCTTATCTTACTGCCCTGTGTGATTGTCCTTCCTTGTATTGTGGCTGGAATCACCCACACGTCATCCAGACACGGGAGCCATGTCCTCTGGCAGGAACAGGAGGGATTAGTTGCCTGCTTGGCATCTGTGTACCAGATGAGGGGAAACAAAAGTGTCAGCTCACCTGTGGCTGAGCAGATGTTTTTGGCTTTACACCACTACAGCTCACATGTGCTGCTACCTCACAAGTTGATACGTCTATGACAACACCACATGCTTCAATTGCCAGACTTTCTCATGGGCTTATAAGGGACTTTCTCATAGGAGAAAATTTACAAACTGCAGTGTAAACTTCCCAGCTGTACACGCCTCTGGTTACATTTCCATCTGTCAAAACTCTAGAAGTGTCTAATGCATCTGGCAAACAAACAATCACACTTACAAACCCAATATGAAAGTGAAAAAACTTCCAGGGCTACAAGACCTACTTCTATGCTTTGACCAAAACAAACCATCTTAATAATGTAACACTTAGGTTTTTGAATTGAAAAACAATTTAAATGTTTTATAAAATCACAGTAATTGCCTCTAAATAAGAATCAAGGGTTGATGTTTTCACTTGTGTTGCATGTGGTGAAGATGATGCTGGGTATTCCAACACATGGGATGCAGACAGTCTGCTTAACACAAGAGATTTCCCTCCAAGTTTCCTGCAGAACAGTTTCCTGTAAGAGCATGTTTGTCTGTGAGAAGCTATCATCCTCTCAGCCCTGTGTCTGATGGAGACAAACCCTTGCTAAAGGGAAACTGAGCCCTGCTAAAAAGACAGTGAGACAGTCATTGCATCATTCAGCACTGAGTCATCTTAATTTGACTGGTATTTGATAAACTATAAATAGCTTACAGTTCATCTTAACACTTTCACTCATTATATTTGTTCAGATCAAACACAGAAAAACAAAATGTGGTAAAACTAAACATTAAAAACCCAGTTGCTTGAGACCTGCAGCTGGAAACTCAGCACTCAAGCAAACACTACACATCCTTTTTCAGAATTTTGGGGATCCACAGAAGTACATTTAATCTTGGTTTTGTTCATTACTGGAAAGCAGATGCTCCAGGGTAGTCCAGAACTCACTCTCTTCATCTTACAACTTCCACAGTTTTCTCTAAACTCTCTTCTCATACTCTGTGATCTGTTAAGCTCTTCCCTCTGTTTGTGACTTTATCCTCAGTGGAAAAAACATGAAACATTTTTTACAAAATTAGCCTGCTCAATCCACCTACATATCAAGTTCTTTACATTTTCTATATTCCTACGAATCAGTATTTTAACATGGTCTATTTTCAACATATCTGACTTTTGGTATCCATTCCTTTCATCCCTTATTCCTTTTCCTCTATGTACAAGGCACACCCTGATAACCAGTTTCTAGCCTCTACCTCTAAGTGTTGTTCTCTGTTCTCAAAATTTTACAACAACTTAGATAACAGGGTTTTGGCAATCTGAAATCTAATGTACATAAAACTGAAAAGGGAGTAACATACACTGGAAGAGGGAAATTACTTCAAAGGCAAGTTCCCAATAAAACCACCTAGGAATGTGCCATGCTAGTGTGCCAATGAACTGTAGTGCAGACCATGGGCATGACTATTTAACAAAGAGTTATAAAAACTCCTGTAAAATAAGAGCTCCAATCCAACCACTTACTCTTATCCAGACATGCTTAACTTTTAATCTGAATCAAACCTGTATTTTTCTCCTGTGCTTTCCAGAGCTAGCAACCACTTCCCCAACTAACCCCATGCAAACACTCCAGATCACTAGTCATATTTCATTAGATGTTACAGAAATTTTTTGCTTCCACACTAAAAACTTGCAGCTTCAGTAAAGCTAACTAGAAGTACAATGTTAATTACTGTATGTCTGCTTTTGACAACAAAAAGAAGAAACCTTCAATAAGCAGCTCACCAAACGGCTGATTTAGGCTCATAAACAGTGAAGGAGCTATGATGAAAGGAATTGTGAAGTTCAGATGTCTGTTGCAAAGTGTTCCTAAGCAAGCAAAAAGAATATTATAATATTTGCATTTTCAATATAGCTTTTAATTACTTTTATCCTCCTGTCTCCTCACATTAAACAAAGCCTTTTGTCTACCCAAAACCAAGGGAAGACAGTTGGAGACTGGCTTCTCTTTGACTCTTCAGGTTCAGCCCACAGATAAATCACAGCAGTTGTTTCTACAATATTTCCTGCTCCAAAGAGCCAGCCAAAAATCCTATCCACATTCTCATCATGTCAGCTATTGCAACATCCTTTTAACAGGAGCCATCAAGCACAGTCTTGTCTTGCTCCAGTTCACCTAGAAAGCAGCTGAAAAGATCAACTCTCCCATCTTTTCTCCATCACATCCTTTCCTTGTTGGCCCCCACATAAAACTGAAGTACTTAATCCTACTTTGCAAGACCTTCCTGATTTCTGCCTATCTTTCCATCTACACAGAAGGATTAGCTCCCAGCACCATTAAGTCTGTTCATCACCACTGTTCTTCTCAGGAAGGCACCTCTTGCAAAACTCATGCTTGCAAGGAGCATTAAACAGGAGCAAAAAAAATTTTGTTGTCCTTTTCAAGGACACAGTTGTTGTCCTTTTTCCATGGTACACACCTAAGAAACTGTTCCCCTACCTTCTTCCAACCGCTTGGACCTTCCTGTTGTCCCATGCTTTACAGCCAGTGCATAGACTGTATAGGAGGGGGCGTGAGAAGGCGAAGGAGTGATGTTTGTAGGCACCACATGTTTACACTGTACCAGGCACAACAGAGGACTTCATCCATCAGCACAATTCCTGGACACTCTGACAATAAACAAATACTAACAGTATGCCCAGCAGACAGGCTGCTTGATCCAGGCTGTGAATGCTGAATTCCTCCCCAGCACAGCACAGATTTCACAGCTGGTCTCCCTCCAGTTTGGTGCCCCTGAAGAGGATGCTCCTGGAATTCCCAACACTCAGTTCCACTCCCACCCATCTCACAGGAGCAGCGAAAGCTGTGACAAAGCTCCCTGGGCATGTGGGAACTTGGAGGAGACCCCTGCACTGATGCACCCCAGCTGCTAAGAGCGCCCCTTCCTAGCTGAGTGGGTGTCTGGATCCCCAGTGCTTGTAGTGAAGAAGAGAAATCATGACAACAGCCCCAGGAAGTGACTCAGGGCTTCCCTGGAAGCACTTTCCTGTTGAGACGACTGCGCTCACTGTCCAACCCACACTCTGCTGACAGACTGAAGCAAGTTCAAAGGGTCAGAGACCTCACAGCAGACGCTGAGGGAAGGGAACCAGCAGAGCCCACTTCCAAGTACATGACCAAAGAGAAGGAAGCATGATACCACCGCATCACACTGCAATGGGAACAGGGAGAAGGGGAGCAGGGCTCCTGTTGGGGAGCATCGCCTGCCAGTTTTGTAACTCCATCAAAAACTGAATCAAAGTTAAAAAAAAAAAGAAGTTAATCTCCCTGCTAGCAGAAAGTAACAAAAAATCCTCTGCCCTTGGGAGAGGGCCCTGCTGGGGTTCATTGCTCATCTTCCAATTGCAAAGGCTGAGCACACATAAGGGTGAAATATACTGGTGGGCAGCAGAGAACTGGAGAAAATTCAGAAGCCACCTATCTCCCTCAGGGAGCAGAAGTGCCTGGCAAAAGCATCATTATCCTGGCTGCCTCAGGCCTCTAAGGAAACAGAGGAAACCATGTAATTCTGGAGACTGGCAGGAAATTGTAGAGGTCACCCAGTCCAGCCCTCTGCTCACAGCAGGGCTAGTTTCAAGTGGCACTTACAGACCTCAGGGAACTCTTCTCTGTGCCAGCCTCAGAGAGCTGATGGGTTTCAGGGCCTGAGCTGAAGTCAAATGTTTGTAGTAACTGAAACAGAAGGCGTCATTATCCAGGCTGAACGCACCACATGAATGTTCACAGCATCATAATCAAACGGATCCCCACCACACACACATTTGTTCCTCCACCCCTTTGCTTTCTCTGCATCTTTGGCAAGATGCAGTTCACTCTCTGCTGGAAAGCCAAGCAGCCTCTTCATCTGTGTGCAAGAATAAAAAGACAACATGCCAAGAGTCATTTGTACAATGAAGACATTGTGTCACAGACTTCTTAATTATCTGTGCTGCTCGTGAAGGAGTGGGATCAAAATCCTCAGCATGGGAAGCATTTGAGTTGACATTCAAGTACAAATAGCTTTGCTCTATTAGACTTTCTGCTACCAGAAGTGATTACATCAGTCAGAATTTGAATAGACTCTGACCTAGATTTTCAGAAGCCCATAAAGAAGAAAGTTATCCCAACCCACTTTTACAGATCTATACTGAGATGCTGTTCTAATTGTTCAAAAATAAAATAAGTATTAAAAGTCAACACATAGAAACAGCTAGTAGAAAGCTGGACTTTGAGTGAGGATGGAAAATCTGAGTAGGGAGTAGGAGCCATAGAATTTTTTTCTTTTTCCACAGAAATGTCTGGGTATTTATATTTAATATCACTGTTTGAATATCAGCAGGAATGTTGTAAGCCAGTTGACCTTACAAAGTCACATAATTTCCTGGTCCTGCTTCTAGGTTTGTTACTAGCCAGTGTCTAACAATGTTTGGGAAATGAGTAATCTCATTATCAGTAATATGTTGTTTTTCCTTGTCATTATTTCTAAATTCATCTCAAAAGCTGAGTACAATGGAAACCTTAAGGAGTCTTCTATTGCCTCTTTTGGGAAGATAGTGGCACACCTGGGCCTCATGCCAGATCCAATCAGAGATCTATTGTTGTCCTACAATGATTTATGGAACAACACATTACTGTGGAGCAATAGAAAATCATATTTCTTACAATAAGAAGATAGAAAATTATCAGAATTTTCTCCAGGAAGCAATAATTCAGAGTTTTAGGGTGGCAAAGAACAGAGAGTTTTTAGCAGAGAGGACAAATAAGGTGATAGCGCTGATCTACTTTATTTACCAACTTCAGTATCTTCCTTTAAGTTTTTAATACACATGAGGAATGTTTCTAACTAAGCTGAGTTGGTAGGGTATGCATCTCTAACCCCTAAGTAAGAAAATGCTTCTATAAGCACTCAAAAACTACTCAGTGTTGCAATATACATTCACTTTCCTCCTTGTGGGCATCCATGTCTTAAAGACAAGTTTGTCTTAGGCAATTTAGCAGTAAGTGATTCTAATCAACTGTTACAAGCCTCCTGCCCAGCCTCTCTGGGGATCCAGCAGCTCACCTTAAACCATCTTCCTCCCTCATAAATCACATCCGACAGCCCTGCTATTCCAGCCTCCTTTCCTCTGCACTGTGCTCAGTTCTATTCCGTGTTCATGATTTCCTTCAGCTCCACATTGCCCATGGTTCAGTTGGTTTCCCAACCAAAAAAAATCCACCAGTATTTTGTCTTTCCTCTTTAAGGAAAACTTAACCTGCCTACATCTTTTCGACTTGCAGAGCACCATTAGGAATCTCAGCTCTGCTTCTGACTGTGCTTTTTGCAGAAAGCAATGTCCCAGGCTGCTGAACTCTACACGACTTTTAAGCCCCTTGAAATACAGGCCACCCTCCATTTCAGCCCATTTCCAACACTGAAGTCCTACATCTCTTTAATCGAGCCCTGCCCAGCATGTTACGGAGGGATTCTCTGCTCAGTCTCATTCTTGCTTGTGGGATACACAATTAGGGATTACACTGGCCTTCAGCAAAGAACAGAGCTCAACAAAAGAGCTTTGTAGACCAAACTCATACAAGCTTTAGTGACATCTTTAGTAAAGAACTAATAATTAGCCCAATTCTGAATTATGTGTGATATTTTCTACTGGATTCTAGCACCTAAGTTTATGAGTCCTGTCAATTTAGAAGACATGCAATCAGAACATGATTTAAGCCATTTAAGCAAGCAGGAATTAGATTGCTTTGTATATTGCAAAGTAAGTCTGGGGTAAAAAATAACCCACAGCAATTAGGGTGAAAAACCTCAGAGTCTGTAAAGTAAACACACAGGGATGATTCAGCTGCAAGCTGCAGAACTGCCAACTGCTTTCAGGAATGGTGAGATGCAGGGTTTTGCTCACACTGTTAGAAAACAGAAGCTGCATTTACAAGCTTTGCTTCCAGATAATCCACAAAGCCGAAATATGTCTCAAGTAGAATGAGCGCCCAGTAGCAGAAATGTCACTATTGTCAGCATCTGCTTTGTGTAAATTCAGTGTACAGATTTTGCACAGCACCTTCAAAGTCCACTGCATTCTTCATTCCCTCCTGACATCAAGTCATCCATTCAAATAAATTAAAGGATTAAAATATCCAATAAACCATAATAGAAACTGTCAGCAGTGCAACAAGGAAGAGCTTACAAGGTTTAGATGAAGTATGCATACTAATATGCAAAAAATAGATGCTTTGTGTTCATTCCTAGTTGTTATACAATACCAAAAGCTAAGTCAGAGTAAAGAAATGTAAAGAAAGAAAGGAAAACACTTTTTTTAGTTGAAATACAAGAACATATCCTCCAGAGATTGTCATGCATCAAATGATCACATAAAAGCTAGGCGATTTTCTTCAGAATAAAACTAAATATTTGTTGAAAAGATGCATATGTGGAGTATTAAAAACTATTTGAAAATTTGTATTATACCTGCTTGAGTGAAAGATCATATTTTTAAAGCAACAATTACATATGAATAATTTCCATTTTTCAAAATCAAGAGCTTTTAATTTTGTTTTCAAATTAAACTTAGAATTTTGAATTAACATAAAAATTAAAAATGCCAAGAAACAGATCATGTAACGTTCCTTCTTAAAAATGGAAATTCAAATACCCCGCTTGGCTGGATTCCACATGACTGTTTTTCCAGGCGAGACCGCTAACGTCACAGAAAGCCCTGATGTTAGCGCGACGCTGTGTGCAGCTGTTTCTGACAGCTCTGCACATCTGGCACCTTTCCCGCGGGCTCCCTGGGAGGGGGGCCAAGGTTCTGCTGCTGCCGTGGGGACAGCGGAGCTCCGAGCTCCGCCCCAGCCCGGAGCCTGCCCGGTGCGGGCTGCCCTCCACGGCCACAGACACTGCGGGCTCGGGAGAGCGAGCTACAGACTGCAGAAGCCAAGGGGGAGACAAGAGTGGGAGGGCAGAGTAGCAGGAGTCTGTGAAACTCATCACTGGGAGCAATGTAGAAATGGTAAGGAAGACTTTACAGGATGGAATACAATTAAGAGTATAGAGGTGGAGAAAAACAAAAATCAAAACAAAACTCAAAAAGACATTTTAACAAGTACTTTTTAAACAAATTGCGAGGGCTTTCCATCCCAATGAAATCACAATAAGTCTCCGTTTTCACTTTCTGTTTTCACTTCAGAATGAGCTTTAGATAAATGTAATTTAATCTAAATTCTTATATTAGACAAATGGAGTTATCAAATTCCTTGTGGGTTATTTGCATGTCACTAAACTGATACATCCCAACATTGAACAGTTACAATTGCTGAGTTCTCAGCTCATCTGACCAGGAAAGGAGCAAGGAAATTGGTTCTCTGTTTCTGCAGCCCTTAGAGAAAGAGGTCACAGTGGATGCTAGGCACATTTTTAGATAAATTTGCAGCTTCACTTTCTAGTCAGAAAGCCGGTCCATCACTAGGTGAAACACTTGTAAATTTCTTTCTTGTCAATCTTTTGCCTGCGCCATTTAGTTTTCCTAAAAAAGTCACACAGTCTTCATTACAATTCTGGACCATCACACCATTGCCATTGCTCAACCCTTTCCAAAGCTGAATCCTTTCTTTTCCACCTGGGCCAACCTGCATCCTGTAAAGTAAAAGAGATGAAGGCAATACCAGGTGAACATATTCTGCACAGATCTATGGCTAAGATTAAGCATCTGTGCTGCTCATTGCTTCCTGGGGAACCAGTAATTAACATTTTCAGTCAAATGAAATCTAGTCACCTAGCAGGCACAGTAAAGTTTGGAACTAGTTGCAGTTGTGCCTATCTCCAAGAAAATCTTTCAATTACCCATACTTCCAGAAAAAAAAAAGAAGTTCCAAAATTTTATATGGAAAAATTTTAAAAACTATAAATTCATGAGTGAGCCTTTTTTATTTCATAAAAGACTGACAATGGCTAACAGTATGATTCCCAAAACCAAGAGAGATAAAAGGCTTTGACAGACATTTTTTTTCTTCCTCAGTGAGTGATTAGAAGAGTTGTGAACTAGCGTCAATTTTCATTTCCTCAAAAGGAGGCCTGAGAGTAAAGCTGACCAAGTACCAGAAAGCTTTTGGAGATAAAATTAGCATTGGAGAGTGGCATGGCATCAGGAAAAAAAAGAAGGCTGGGGAGGAAAAACATCCAAGAGAAAGGGAACGATAAGTACAAAAATATCAATATTCAACAGAGAACAACTCTCCTTGTTTCAGAGGGAGAGATAGTTAACCTCAGCCAGTTTCTGCAGTAGTTATTTCCACAGATTTTGTTCTACTACCTTTTCAATGCTGCTTGAGATCTAACCCAGGATTTCACGTGATCAGGAAACTCCCACATTGCCACAAGAAAAATTCTGCTCTCTCTGTCCTTAAACACTGTTATTCCCCTTTTTGCATTTCGAAGTTGAGAAAACCCCAGAAAACCTTTCAGATCCTTGTAATTTTGAGTAAGCTTCCACCCCCCCCACCCCCCCCC